>CAUYLG010054371.1:0-41053 GCA_963573385.1 Cacajao melanocephalus
TGTTTTATTGAGTGCAGATTGCATCAGGGTTTTATCTCACCTCCGATCTCGACAGTGTGAGTTCATTGCTGGTTTCTCACTCTCCCTGCTTCCTTCCTTCCTTCCTTCTTCCTTCCTTCATTTTTTTCCTTGCTTCCTTCGTCCTTCTCTCCTTCTTTCAATACATATTTACTGCAGGAGGCTTTGTCTTAGCCCCCATGATGCATCCAGTCAAGTCATGGTCTGTGTCCTGGGGAAGATCAGAGTTGCAGTAGAATTAAGCCTGGGTGCAGAGGGAGCACCCAACCGAGACCAGGAATCAGGGAGCCTCCTGCAAGGTGAACCTTGGGCTGAGTTTTGAGGGATGAAGGGAATCGCTCCATAAAGGAGGGAGAAAGAGGCAAGGCCTTGTAGGCAGAGGGAACAGCATTTGCAAAAGCACAGAGGCAAGAGACAGCATGCTGCCTATTCCACACATCCAGCAGAGGGTGTGCAAGGAGAGGCGGTGGGGGGCCAGGACAGACATCACATTACCTGGGGCCATTTTTGCTCAGCGAAATGTTACCCAGTACATCACTGAGGAGCCATGAAACCACTTCTTTCTTTACTTATGTATCAGTCATTGATTTCCAACTAGGTGTCCACATTGCTTTAGGATCTTTATGTATTTTATTTCATCAGTCTCCAGAATATCAAAAAGGTCGCTTCCAAAGAATCCTTATCCCTATTTCATAGATGAGAAGACTGAGGCTTAAAGAATCTGAGTAACTTGCTTGAAACCTGTCAGCTACTAAGGAATAGATTTGGGATTGAAACTCTAGTCTGCCCTTAAAGCTCATTATATCAGTTAGGATTTTCTTTAAATACAGGTGACAGAATATGCTTAACCTCAAAGGCCTGAGTGAGGCAGAAGCTTTTTCCTCTCTCATGTAGGAAGTCGAGGGTCAAGTGGCTTCATAAAATTTTCAGAGATCAGACCCCTTCTACTCTGCAGCTTTGCCATCCTCGGCCTGTGCATTGCATTCCTCCTCATGGCCCAAGGTGGCTGCTCAGACTCCAGCCAACATGCTCTCATTCTAGCCAGTAGGAAGGGAGGTGTGGTGAGGAAAGACTCACCCCTTCCCTTTAAAGACAACTCCCAGAAGCTGTCCATGACACTTGCATTTGCAACTTTTTAGTCAGAAATTAATCATGTGCCGTATCTAGCTGCAAAGGAAGCAGGTAAATGTGGTCTTTGTTCATATCTTCTCCACTATTCTAGGTTTTTGTATTCTGGTATCTGCTAAGAACGAGAAAGTGTCTCCTTTGCTCTTTCTATGAAATGCTGACTGACTTCATCAAAATTCAATGCCAAGAAGGGGAAGGAGTGCTAAAGCATACATTCGGGAGAGGCATGATGTGTAGGATCTTTCAGACATAGGTGGCAACTAGAGGAACAGTGGTCTCAGTCCAGAAGCATATTAAGCCCTGTGGCTTCCTTGGGAAGCCAAGAGGGTGTCCTAACTCTCCTAGAAATACCATACTTAGATGCTCCTCATTTTAAACTAAGAGTGGTCTGCAGTTGCCCATATAGAACTTACCATTTTGCATTACGTGGTTGGTTTGCTTGTCTGTGACCTTACTAGACAGTGAATGCCACAAAAGCACATCTTTCAGCTCTGAAACCTCAGCATCTGGCACAGTGTTTGACCCACCACTGGTGCTCCATCTGACTGTCTCCCGTGGTTGAATCACTGTGTGGAGGCAGAGTTCAGTGTCCCTGAGTATCTCACTGAGAGTCACGCCCATTCATGCAGAAGCACATGCTCCTCCGCAGCTCTGGGCTGGAAGGAGGAGGCTGGGTCTCTCTGGGCACAGCCCACAGTGCTGCAGGGCTAACAAGAGCCCATCTGATGGCCCACAGCCTCACCGTGCAGCTCACAACACCGCACGACCCTTGCCTGCTGCCACCCTGTCTGGAACCTCAGAGTGCCCAGGGGGTACACGCAGCTTCCCCAGGCTTGGCTCCACGGTCACAGAGGTGGTCTCGGGGGCAGCCTGAGCCGGGTGTGTAAGTGCTCTCCTCCTGGGCTTTTCTGTTTTCTGTTCCATCTCTGACCCTAGACTCTTCAGGATATTTTGGTTTGTTTGTACATTCATTCCAAAAAGATGTGTTAAATAATTGTGGGCATGGTATTGTCTAGTGGCCATGGTGAAGTTTGGCACTGTCAGCCACACCTGGGAACGTGACACATCTCCACTGGAACATGACTTAGAAGGAACTGGTGCTGAGCGTGGTTGCACAGCCAGGGTCTTTCTTCATGGCCCCAGCACTGGCGCTGGGTGTTGACTCACCACCGGGCAATGCCCTGGTGTGTTGAATACCACGCATCACCTCATTTTCTTCATTTCACTGTCATTACTGCTCAAAGGCAGACTCCCCTGGGATATATGAGAAAAACCAACCCCTTACTTCCCAACACAGACATGGAGTGCAACCACCTCTGTTGAAGCTGCCTTCCACATACATTCATGAAATTATACATCTTGGGGCTTGAAAGGACCTTAGTGTTTTCTTAATGTTAACCCCTCAGTTCTCAAATTCTCTTCTCTGCTAAGCCATGAGCCAGCATGTGCTTGAATGCCCTCAGGTAGAAAGAACTCAATACCTTATAGGGCGACCCATATCAAGGTTGGAAAGCTCTGACCTTAGACATTTTTTCTCCTCTGTGAGCTGAAATTAGTCTTTATTGACATTCTACCCTCTAGCCCAATTTCTGTACTTTTCAGACACTGTATTAGTTATTCATGGCTCCATAATAAATTATCAAAAACTTAGTAGCTTAAACCAACACACTTTTTTTTTGAGACAGAGTTTCTTGTTGCCCAGGCTGGAGTCCAATGGCACAATCTCAGCTCACTGTAACCTCTGCCTCCCAGGTTCAAGCAATTATCCCACCTCAGGCTTCCAAGTAGCTGGGATTACAGGCATGTGCCACCACACCCAGCTAATTTTTTGTATTTAGTAGAGATGGGTTTTCACCATGTTGGTCAGGCTGGTTTCGAACTCCTGACCTCAGGTGATCCACCTGCCTCGTGTTTCATTGTCTTTATAAGTTAGGAATCCAAGCATAGCCTAGCTGGGTCCACAGAGTGTCTCACCAGGCTGAGGGCCTCATTTGAAAGCTTGCCTAAGGAAGGATCTGCTTCCAAGCTCACGTGGTTGTTGCCAGGATTCAGTTCCTTGCAGGTTGTTGGATTAACGGTCTCAGTTCCTTGCTGGCTGTTAGCCAGAGGCTGCCCTTAGTTCTTTGCCACATGGGCTTCATTACAGGGCAACTAACAATATGGCATCCAGATTCATCAGAGCCAGCAAGGGAGCAAGTCTGCTGGCAAGAAAAACCATGAGCTCATGTAATGTCATCACAGAAGTGACATCCCCTCAGCAGTGAGGTACTCTACTGGCTCGAAGAAAGTTACTCAGAGCATGAGAATAACACAGATGAGCCATGAACATCAGGAGGCAGGGATCACTGGGTTGATCTAACAGTCTGCCTGTATAGCCACCCAGAAAAAAAAATCTCTCTCCTACAGAATGATCCTGCTAATATTTGAAAATAATTTTCGTGACTTACACATCTTTTTGTCTTAGTTTACACCCAAGTGAGTATCCTCACCATCCTTGTCCTTTGAACTTGATTTGCTGTTTAACTCAAAATGAGGCCCCTAAACAGAGACAAGTGTTTCATCAGGAACTGACCAGGGAAGAGGGAGACTTCCTGGGAGCATGAGCACTGAGGAACACACAGCTTCTTCTAATTAGGGCTTGATTTAAAAAACAAAAGGTCTAGGAGTCCAGGTCTCTCACTGGAGAAGGGTTTTGGTGTCTGCACTGAATTTCAATTAAGCTTCCTATTAATGTTGTGGAGTTCCAGAGATTGTTGAGTATTATGGATTTCTGAATGTGAAATTTGTATGAAAGTTTCCTTCTCCTTCTATATTCCTTTCCCCAGCAATCTAGTGAAGTCTATAAACAGATTTGTTTATTTTTTTTCTGTCTCTAGAGTATTGAACAAATAGAACAACTTTTCATGAAAACAGACTCTGAAACAGTGGGCAGAATTCAGTGGGTAAGTTGGGATTTTTGTGAATCAGAGTTGGAGTTCTAGGGAATTTGCACAATGTATTTATTTCCAGTCTATTCCTTTCTGGAGTGCCCTTTGCCCCTCAGTACCTTTGGCCAACCTGAAGATGAACCAAGGGGCATGCTCGTTCGCAGTCTTCAAATTCTTGTCATGTCTGGCTATACTTGGAGTACTTCAACTAGGAATTTCAGCAACTCAGGCAAGTTCCTACAATGATGCCCTAAAACAAAGGACTGAAGGGTGCGTCCACAACTTCACCCCAAACCAAGAGCACTGCAGTGAGCAAGAAATGCCGTGGGTAGCCGCACCCGATGATAATCAGATCAGTGTTTGGAACAGCGACATCCCAGAATAAATTCTCAGTGAATATTATCATGGTCATTATTAATATTTCCAGATTTGGGTTGTACAATAATGAGAGGCTGAGACGGCTGCTTTTAACATTCTTCATCATCGTGTCCGTCAGTGTACTTCCATTGTTCTAGAATGAATTAAGTTTCAAAATGACAAGCTGAGCAGTAAGACACCTCTCTATTCAGGTCGGGTATCCTGGCTCACACCTGTAATCCCAGCACTTTGGGAGGCCGAGGTGGGCAGACCACTTGGGGTCAGGAGTTCAAGACCAGCCTGGCCAGTATGGTGAAACCCCATCTCTACTAAAAATACAAAACTTAGCTGGGCATTTTGGTATGTGCCTGCAGTCCCAGCTACTCGGGAGGCTGAGGTAGGAGAACTGCTTGAATCCGGGAGGCAGAGGTTGCAGTGAGCAGAGATCGTGCCACTGCACTCCAGCCTGGGCGACAGAGTGAGACTTTGCCTCAAAAAAAAAAAAAAAAAAAGACACTTCTCTATTCAGACTTTGGCCAATTCCCCCACCAAATTAAATTCAAGTGGTCTCACTGTCAATCTGATTTGAAAAGGAACATTCAGGATTCCAGGGAAAAGTAGTAAAGCTTCTAATGAAGTAGGGCTTTTGGAGAAAGTAGAGAGAAAATGTAGATTTCCCAAGTCCCAAATACCCCAACCCCTTTGCTCTGACCACACAGGTTTTTTTCTGCAGGTGTACTGCTGAGATTCTAAATGAGGCACACATCCTGGTGGGTAGGACTCCACAGTTGTCACACTAATGGGGACTCATATCTCTGGCCAGCCACTTACTAGTTTTGACTGTAGGCAAGTTATTTAACCTCTCTAAGTTTACGTTTCCCAGTTTGTAAAATGGGGTGAACAAGAGAACCAATCTCCCACAGTTACCTTGAGAATCGAGAGGAAGGTCTGTGTTGCATGGAACATGGTACGCGCTCAGTAACAACCACCATCATCATCATCTTTGGAGAAAGAGACTAGCAGCAGAAGGAAGCCTAACAGCTGGGTAACAGACTTCTGGGCCCAACCCAACAGGCACACCCCAGCTATTACCCCCCAAGTTTTTGGCAGCTGAGTTTATGTGCTAATAATGATGTCATGTCCAAGAAAGGAATTATCCATGCCCGGATGGTCAGGAGAATTTTTGAAAGCCAGAAAGACACTGGACGTTTCATGAATTGTCCTTTATCCTCCAGGGTGGCTTCTGCACGTATCTGCAGCTAGAGTATTTGGAGCGAGCTAATGCTTTGGCCCGACAGGAAGAGGTTTCCTTCCTGCTGCCTGCTGTGCTGCAGAGGCTGTCATATGGGGGTCCCGTGCTGCGCATCCTCTCTGTGCCTGACGACACCTTAATCATGATCAGAGAAGATGGAGCTATTTATTTCTGGTCCCTGCAGCTGAAGTTGAAAAGAAGAAAGCGGGTCTTTGTATGTGATTTTCATTTGATAAGGATGCTGAGTGCTACAGTTTGATTTTATTTGCTATTTTAAACTGCTTCTTAAGTGGTGTGATTACATAAATTGTGTCCTTGAGTATAATATATTCATGCTGGATTTT
The DNA here is from genome assembly GCA_963573385.1 of Cacajao melanocephalus. Classification (NCBI taxonomy): domain Eukaryota; kingdom Metazoa; phylum Chordata; class Mammalia; order Primates; family Pitheciidae; genus Cacajao; species Cacajao melanocephalus. The sequence goes on from CAUYLG010054371.1 coordinate 6,027, forward strand.
GCTAGTCTGTGGAATGCAAAGAAAATATGATCTCCCTATGTAGTGCAAGTTAAAGCTTCATTTTGCTTCTAAAATCAGATGGAATGATGGATTACATGTGATTCCATCATGTAATTTATTGTATGTCTTAAGGAATGACAAATAGAAAAGAATCTTCCCTTCGTTCTCCCATTAACGGTTACCTCAGTTTAGGTAGCTCTGTTACGGCTTCTCTTCAGAGAACTCACGGAATGACAGAATCAGAAATTCAGAAGGCAGAAAGCACTGGGAAAGTCTGCTTAGGAATGACAATGCCTGACCCATTCCAGGACATATTCTGTTTTTAAAGCCTTTCTTTTATTATCTCAACAAATATTTGTGCCTCTCTCTTCGTCCAGGCATCGTGCTGGGTGCTCAGGAAGTGTATAATCTGTCCCAGAGATTATAGCTGTCCCAAACCCCTCGGGATGCAGCATAAGCCCTCCCTAGCGAGAGAGAATAAAGTTGACTCTCCAAATCTATGAAACTAATTTTTTCCACTTGAAGGAGCAGATAAAGAAAATTCTATGTTGTTAAACACGCATACTATGGGCAAGCATGACTTGAGACAACTGAAATTGTCTGATCATTAAAAAGGCATATGCTTGTTCATTTCCCTCCTACAACCCTTTAGGACAAGTCCACCAGCCAGAACCCCAGGTGGATGACAGATGGCATCAGCGTGCTACACTGCACCTAACTGATGATTGGGACCAGGTGAGTGGTGTTGCTCTTCAACCCAGAAATGAACAATCGGCCAAGAGCGGCGGCTCACGCTTACAATCCCAGCACTTTGGGAAGCCGAGGTGGGCAAGTCACTTGAGCTCAGGAGTTTGAGACCAGCCTGGGCAACATGGTGAAACTCCATCGCCACCAAAAATACAAAAACATCACCCAATGTGGTGGTGCATGCCTGTGGTCCCAGCTACTTGGGGGTAGGAGGCTGAGGCAGGAGAATCGCGTGAACCCAGGAGGCAGAGGTTGCAGTGAGGCGAGATCACACCACTGCCTCCAGCCTGGGCGACAGAGCAAGACTCCTTCTTAAATAAAAAAGTAGAATTTTAAAAAAAGAAGGTAACAGTCACTGAGTTATGGAATCCGTTTTCAGGCGTGAATTCACGCAAACAGATACATGTTTGTGGTACGAAGATAAAGTCACGAGACCCTTTTCAAAAAACACTACAAGTCATGTATCAGTTGAAACTACCATGTCAGGTTATTACTTGGGCCTGTTGCAGTGATGATGCCATTGATCTCAACATAGATCAAGGCTCTTTTTGGGAGAATACTTCTGGGGCCAAGGTATGGGCCAGATTAGAAAAACATTAGCCTTGGTACTTTTTAGTACACCTTATTTTAGATTCAAAATAGTTTTCCTGTTTTATTATCCTCCAAAATTGTATCTGTAATGCTCTGAATTGATTCAAAAAATAAAATTCTGAGTAGAAAGATGATCACGCTCAGTGCTGAAGTGCTTCAGAAGAGTGAGTCTCAGGTGGGAAGGGAGGCCCTGAAGGGTTTGATCAAGGGCAACGTCATGAAAACAAACAGGCAGGGTCTTGGGCGTACTTGACTCATTTCAGTAATGGGCCAGGTCAAAGGGGGTGCGGCTTGGTGGGAAGAAAATTTGGAAAAGTTCAAATCAAGGTTGCAGCAAAAGCAATTTCTAGGCGATTGTCCACTACCTACAAAAAATAGTAAGAATAATTTTATTTTTCTTTATAAAAGAGCAATTTCGATGCTGCAGGAGGATGAATTGTGATTGAGTGGGTCTAGGCTGAAAAACTAGGCTGTTTAGTGCTGGAGTCTGGGAGGTATGGTTATGAGAGGGGAGAGTGATTGAGGTTCTCACAGCACTGCCCACAAGGACATCCCTTGGACTTCTTGGAAGCTCAGCCTCCTGCAAGGGTTTTCTCCCCACCTTGTCTCTTCTAGAAGTCACTGGTTCTCCAGGCTAACTTGAATGAACAGTTACTACAACCTCAGACCATCTAGGCTACTAAATATAATTAATTTTAATGTTATATATCATAACATATATATTTATAAATATATTTAAATCATTAACATGTATTTATCAAAATATAAATATAATTAACATAACAAATATTAACTATTCAAAAAGCAACAGATTTCGATTTACAAATTCAGTCCAGTTTGATTTTTTGAAGTACACTGAATGACTATCTCACGTGTTTTAAACACACAGAAGTTGAGAAATTGGAGCAGGATCTTATAGCGGCTCTCTGAGCTGACAAACCAGAAGTCGAGGCAGGGCAGAGGCCATTGGGAGGCAGGGAACCACTTTTGAATTGCAGGAGAGGTAGAATGGAAGTAAAAAAAAAAAAAAAAAAGCCATTTAGCAGAGACAGGCAAGGCCTGTGGACTTGAGAGTGACCTGTGTGAACAAGTCAAAGCAGTGAGTTGTTCTTCCCTTTTTCTCACATCCCCAAAATTATTCTTCTTTTCATCAGCTCCAAGACAGATAAGCTAACGTAGGAGGTAAGGGGTCCGCCCTGCAGCTTAGGAAACACGGAAGCAGGGAGACACCAAGGCAACCCTTTAGTTCGACCGTCTGCTTGCAAAGCAAACTCTTTTCATATTATCAGCATTCAACACCAGCTCACACTGAGCACTTCGCAAGTCCCAAACACTGGACTGACCCCTTTCTCCCACATCGTCTCATGTAATCCTCACCACTCTCCTATCAGGCAGGACTGTTATGATCCCATTTCACAGATGAGGGCACTGAGCGCTGAGCTGGGATCTGAATACCCCTCTGCTGGAATCCAGAGTTCAGATGGTTGAAAATTGTGCTAGCTTCTTGATGGAGAAGGACCCGCCCTGTGGGCAGGTTTAGAACCAAGCCAAAGAGATGTTCCCAAATGCGGACAGCTGGGAGGGAGGCCTCAAGCTCCACCCTGCCAGGTCATTTTCTGGTGCCTCCATTTTGTGAGATTTGTGGAATATGAAATATTTCTACAGAGGTAAAGCGGGAAGCTTTCAAGTCTACTCCAAGTGTGCTTGAGTTTTAAATAGGAACCGCGAAACCCAGCTGCAGGAACTCTCTAATGTGGAGCCCCACTATCATCTCGGTGGCCTGGAAGCTGTGCCTGTGGAGATGGACTGCTGGCAAGGGAGGGTGTCCGCAGGGCCAGGAGGCCTGGTTGCGGGCAGCTGCCCCAGGACGTTAGAACCTGGCCTCCTCTCTCCAGGGGCAGCTGTGTTCCATCAGTAAATGTTAGGGTTCCAGGCAGCCTGTCACAACCAGGCACAGCTCTCTCTTTGTGCCCAGCAAAGAGGGAGCTTCCTGCATTTATAAAGGACAGGGAAGCTAGGGAGGTGAAATTATTTTTAGAGTTATGTGCTTATAAACTAATTTGTGTTTTAAATGAGACTGGATTCATTTCCCTGAAATTCAACTCTGATAACATTAATCTGCTTATTTTTTTTTTTTTTTTTTTTTTTTTTTTGACACAGAGTATCTCCCTGTAGCCCAGGCTGGAGTGCAGTGGCACAATCTCGGCTCACTGCAACTTCTGCCTCCCAGGTTCAAGTGATTCTCCTGCCTCAGCCTCCTGAGTAGCTGGGATTATAGGCACCCACCACCACGCCCAGCTAATTTTTGTATTTTTAGTAGAGACAGGGTTTCACCATGTTGACCAGGCTAGTCTTGAACTCCCAACCTCAAGTGATCTACTCACCTTGGCCTCCCCAAAGTGCTGGGGTTACAGGTGTGAGCCACCACAACTAGCCAAATTGAGAATTTTATCCAGGTGCATATATAACAGTATAAAAGTTTCCATAAATATTTTATTGATAAAATTTACACCTTTTTTTTCCTTTTTGTGGAGAATAGAGTCTCACTATGTTGCCCAGGCAAGTCCCAAACTCCTGGGCTCAAGCTGTCCTCCTGCCTCTGCCTCCCTAAGAGCTGGAATTATAGGGATGAACCACCATGACTGGCTTATTGACAAAATTTAAAATACAATAGTTGAGTAAGTTTTCAGGCCTGTTAATAAGAATAGAGCAATTTCGGTTGGAGGCAGTGGCTCACGCCTGTAAACCCAGTACTTTGGGAGGATCACTTGAGGTCAGGAGTTCGAGACCAGCCTGGCCAACATGGTAAAACTCTGTCTCTACTAAAAATACAAAAAAATTAGCCGGGCGTGGTGGGGCATGCCTATAGTCCCAGCTACTCAGGAGGCTGAGACAGAAAAATTGCTTGAACCCGGGAGGCGGAGGTTTGCAGGGAGCCAAGATTGAGCCACTGCACTCCAGCCTGGGCAACAGAGAGAGACTCTGTCTCAGAAAAAAAAAAAAAATCAGCCGGGCGCAGTGACTAATGCCTGTAATCCCAGCACTTTGGGAGGCTGAGTTGGACGAATCACTTGAGGTCAGGAGTTCGAGACCAGCATTACCAACGTGAAGAAACTCCATCTCTACTAAAAACACGAAATTAGCTGGGTGTGGTGGTACATGCCCATAATCCCAGCTACTTGGGAGGCTGAGGCAGGAGAATCGCTTGAACCCAGAGGCAGAGGTTGCAGTGAGCCAAGATCGCACCATTACACTCCAACCTGAGCAACAAGAGTGAAACTTCGTCCAAAAAAAAAAAAAAACAAAAAAACCAACAACAAAAGGAATAAAACAATTTTTTTTGGCAGAAGATAACATTTCACTTAATTGAGATTTGAAGTTAGTGTTTCCTATAATCAAAAGCTCTTGCAAATATTCTGTCAATGCTGATCTGTCATGAGATTTTATTCTTTATATTTTTGGCTGAGTACAGGGGACTTTATTGACGGTACCCAACAAGGTAGGACTCCCTAGGCCTAGTTCTCTCCCTCTTCAGGGAGACTGCATGGAAATTGAGAGGAGGGGAGATTTTCAGTGTGGTAGGAGACTGAGTGTGGCAGGGACTCCCCAGCAGCTGAGGGCCTCTCTCTCTTGTGCTCTCTCTGGGGCTGGTGGTCTGGGGTCTTCCTTTTTGGAGGCTATGTGGACCATGAGGTTCACCACCCTGTTGCTGTAGCCAAATTCATTGTCATAGCAGGAAATAAGCTTGATGAAGTGGTCATTGAGGGCAGTGCCAGCCCTGGCATAAAAGATGGAAGAGTGGGTGTCACTGTTAATGTTGAAGGAGATGACCTAGTGCTCAGTGTAGCCCAGGAAGCCCTTCCACAAGTAGGCCCTCTGATGCCTACTTAACTGTTTTATTTTATTTTATTTATTTCTATTTATTTATTTTTGAGACAGAGTCTTGCTCTGTTGCCCAGGCTGGAGTGAAGTGGCATGATCTCAGTTCACTGCAACCTCTGCCTGCTAAGTTCAAGCGATTCTCCTGAGCCTCCCGAGTAGCTGGAATTGCAGGTGTGCACCACCACACCCAGCTAATTTTTCGTATTTTTAGTAGAGATGGAGTTTCACCATGTTGGCCAGGCTGGACTGGAACTCCTGACCTCAAGTGATCTGGCCGCCTTGGCCTCCCAAAGTGCTGGGATTAAAGGCGTGAGTCACCATATTCAGCTATTATATTTTTAAATAGAGATGGATATCACTATGGTGACCAGGCTGATCTTGAACTCCCAGCCCCAAGCAATCCTCCCATCTCAGCCTCCCAAAGTGCTAGGATTACAGGTGTGAGCCACCACGTCTGGCCTTAACCACCTTTTTGATGTCATTTGGCAGGTTTCTCCAGATGGCAGGTCAGGTCCATGACTGACACATTGGCAGTAGGGACACAGAAGGCCATGTCACCCAGCTTCCCATTCAGCACAGAGATGACCTTGCCCACAAGCTTGGTAGTGCTAGATGCAGGGATGATGTTCTGGAGAGTCCCATGGCTATCATGCTGAGCGTGGTGGTGTGCACCTGTAATCCCAGCTACTTAGGAGGCTGAGGCAGGAAAATCGCTTGAACCAAGGAAGTAGAGGTTGCAGTGAGCTGAGATTGCGCTACTGTACTCCAGCCTGGGTGGCAGAGTAAGACTGTCGAAAAAAAATTCTGTTAGACTCTTCTCTTAATATATGCCTTAGAGCATATCACTACATTGAAAAGTAATCACCTTCCAATTCAAGATTAGATAGGAGAGCCTCAATTGTAAATTGAAACTGATTTTGAAATATGAAAATTTCCTTTATATGTGAGAGCTAAAACATGTTACAGGCACTGTAGTTTGAATCACAGAAAAGATCTATGCTGAAGGCCGGGCGCAGTGGCTCATGCCTGTAATCCCAGCACTTTGGAAAGCCAAGGCGGGTAGATCACCTGAGGTTGGGAGTTTGAGACCAACCTGGCCAACCTGGAGAAACTCCATCTCTACATAAAAAAAAAAAAAAGATATATACGGCAAATTTGTGCAATAATAGACATCTCAGGTCTTGTTTTAACTTTGATACCAAGCTGGGCACAGTGGCTCATGCCTATAATCCCAGCACTTTTCGAGGCTGAGGCGGGCAGATCACCTGAGGTCAGGAGTTCCAGACCAGCTTGACTAACATGGCAAAACTCTGTCTCTACTAGAAATAGAAAAATGAGCCAGGTGTGGTGTCACGTACCTGTAGTCTCAGCTACTCAGGAGGCTGAAGTAGGAGAATTGTTTGAACCCGGGAGACAGAGGTTGCAGTGAGCCAAGGTTGCACTATTGCACTCCAGCCTGGGCAATAGAGTGAGACTCTGTCCCAGTAAAAAAAGAAAAAAAGGGGAAAAAAAAACCTTGACACCACAGAAAGTGTGTAAAGCAACTTGACATTTCTGGTGATTCTAACAGTGGCTCATGCCTGTAATCCCAGCACTTTGGGAGGCTGAAGGGGGCAGATCACTTGAGGTCAGGAGTTCGAGACCATCCTGGCCAATATGGTGAAACCCCCATCCCTACTAAAAACATAAAAATTAGCCAGGTGTGGTGGTACACACCTGTAATCCCTGCTACTTGGTTGGCTGAGGCAGAAGAATCCCTTGAACCTGGGAGGCGGAGTTTACAGTGAGCCAAGATTGCATCACTGCACTCCAGCCCAGGCAACAGAGCGAGACTGCCTCAACAACAAAAAAAGGAAGGACAAATGCTAAAACATGGATATATCTTGAGGATATTATGCCAGATGAAATAAGACAATCAAAAAGACAAATACTGTATGATTTCACTTGTATTCGGTACCAAGAATAGTCAAACTAACAAAGACATAAAGCAGAATGGTGGTTCCTAGGGGTTGGGAGTAGGGAGGTAATGGGGAACTATTATTATTTAATGGGTCTAAAGCTTGAGTTTTGCAATATGAAAAGTTCTGGAGGCTGGGAGTGGTAGCTCACGCCTCTAATCCCAGCACTTTGAGAAGCCGAGGCGGGTGGATCCAGACGATCCTGGCCAACATGGTGAAACCCTGTCTCTACTAAAATACAAAAAAATTAGTTGGGCATTGTGGCTCATGCCTATAGTCCCAGCTACCCGGGAGGCTGAGGCAGAAGAATCACTTGAACCCGGGAGGCGGAGGTTGCAGTGAGCTGAGATCGTACTACTCACGCCTGTAATCCCAGCATTTTGGGAGGCTGAGGCGGGTGGATCACCTGACATCGTGAGTTCGAGACCAGCCTGATTAAAATGGAGAAACCCTGTCTCTACTAAAAATACAAAATTAGTTGGGCGTGGTGGCACATGCCTGTAATCCCAGCTACTTGGGAGGCTGAGGCAAGAGAATTGTTTGAACCTGGGAGAAGGAGGTTGCAATGAGCCGAGATTGCGCCATTGCACTTCAGCCTGGACAACAAGAGTGAAACTCCATCTCAAAAAATAAAAAAAGTTCTGGAGATGGATGGATGGTGGTAATGGTGGCCATGGTTTCACAACATTGTGAATATACTTAATATCATTGAACTGTACACTTAAAAATGGCTAGGATGGTAAATTTAATGTTGTGTGTATTTTACCACAAGTTTTAAATATTTCCTTCTCAGCCCTGAGCCCAAATAAAATAATAAGTTACAACTGCTGAGCCATCAAACTGCTGTATGGTAGATCAAGTCAGGATATTCAGCTTCCTTACTGAAAAACATCCTGGAACTCATAATGATTAATTCTAGAAGAGCAAATAAAGTTCACTGTTGACACTATTGGCTCAATAACACATGATAAATTCAAATATTTCCTACAAGGCTTTAAACATCTTACATCGTCACAAGCTTAGTGAATATGCCCAACTAAGTTTCTTCTGCTCTGCAAATATTGGTAACAGCATCAATTGTAACACATCTTAGCAGATTCCACTTTGGATTGTACTGACTTTCAACTTCTTTGAAAATATTCTCACATGTACTCATTCCATAAAGACAACTCTTTTTTTTTTTTTTTTTTTTTTTGAGAAGGAGTCTTCCTCTGTCACCCAAGCTGGAGTACAGTGGTGCAATCTCAGCTGACTGCAACCTCTGCCTCCAGGAGTTCAAGCAATTCCCATGCCTCAGCCTCCTGAGTAGCTGGGATTACAGGCGAGTGCCACCACACCCAGCTAATTTTTGTATTTTTAGTAGAGATGGGGTTTCAGCATGTTGGCCAACCTGGTCTCAAACTCCTGACCTCATGATCTGCCCTCTTCGGCCTCCTAAAGTGCTGGGATTACAGGCATGAGCCACTGCTCCCAGCCAAGATTACTCTGTGAAGCTAATTCTTCAGTCATTTCCAACCCAACATTGCTCATTGAATGAGCAATGACAACAACTGAGCAGTACTGCTAACATTCATCATCTCTGTAAGAGTCAAAGACATACAAATAAAAAGAATAAATTAAAGTCCAAAAATAAACACGCATTTATAAGTAGTTGATGTTCAGCCAGAATTCTTTTTTTTTTTTTTTTTTGAGACAGAGTCTAGCTCTGTTGCCAGGCTGGAGTCCAGTGGCGCGATCTTGGCTCACTGCAACCTCTGCTTCCCAGGTTGAAGCGATTCTCCTACCTCAGCCTCCTTCGTAGCTGGGACAGGCACACACCACCACGCCCAGCTAATTTTTGTATTTGTATTTGTATTTGTATTTTGTATTTGTAGTAGAGACGGGGTTTTACCATGTTGGCCAGGATGGTCTCGATTTCCTGACCTTGTGATCTGCCCACAGGCATAAGCCATCACACCCAGCCCAGCCCCCTCTTTTTTTTTGGAGATGAAGTCTTGCTCTGTTACCCAGGCTGGAGTGCAATGGTGTGATCTTGGCTCACTGAAACCCCTGCCTCCCGAGTTCAAGGAATTCTGCCTCAGTCTCCTGAGTAGCTGGGATTACAGGTGCCAGTCACCACGTTCGGCTAATTTTTGTATTTTTAGTAGCAATGGAGTTTCACCATGTTGGCCAGGCCGGTCTTGAACTCCTGACCTCAGATGATCCACTCGCCTTGGCCTCCCAAAGTGCTTGGATTACAGGTGTGAGCCACCTCACCCAGCCCAATATTCAACAAGAGTTCTAAGACAATTTAATTCAATTGCCACTATGCCCAGTGGCAATTCAGCTTTTAAAAAATGGTCCAAGGGGCTGGGTGCGGTGGCTCATGCCTGTAATCTCAGTACTTTGGGAGGCTGAAGCAGGTGGTTCACAAAGTCAGGAGTTTGAGATCAGCCTGGCTAACATAGTGAAACCCTGTCTCTACTAAAAATACAAAAATTAGCTGGGTTTGGTGGCACACGCCTGTAGTCCTAGCTACCAGGGAGGCTGAGGCAGAATAATCACTTGAACCTGGGAGGTGGATGTTGCAATGAGCTGAGATTGAGCCACTGCATTCCAGCCAGGGTGACAGAGCAAGACTCCATCACAAAAAAGAAAAAAAATGGTCAAAGTGCCGCCAGCACTTCGAGAGACCCAGGTGGGTGGATCACCTGAGGTCAGGAGTTGGAGATCAGACTGGCCAACATGGCGAAACCCCCTCTCTACTAGACCATCTTGACCAACATGGTGAAACCCCATCACTACCAAAAATACAAAAATTAGCTGGGTGTGGTGGTGGGCACCTGTAATCCTAGCTACTCAGGAGGCTGAGGCAGGAGAATCGCTTGAACCTGGGAGTCGTAGGTTGGAGTGAGCTGAGATCATGCCACTGCACTCCAGCTTGGTAACAGAGTGAAACTCCATCTCAAACAAACAAACAAACAAAAAAACCACAAATTAGCTGGGTGTGGTGGTGTGCACCTTGTAATTACAGCTACTCGAGAGGCTGAGGCAGGAGAATAGTTTAAACCTGGAAGGCAGAGGTTGCCGGGAGCTGAGATCGTGTCAATGCACTCCTGCTGGGCAACAGAGCAGAACTCCATCTTGAAAAATAAAAATAGATAAAAAATGATCAGAAGATCTCAATAGACATCTTTCTTTTTCTTTTTTTTGAGACGGAGTTTTGCTCTTGTTGCCCAGTCTGGAGTACAATGGTGCGATCTCGGCTCACTGCAACTTCCGCATCCCAAGTTCAAGTGATTCACCTGCTTTAGCCTCCCAAGTAGCTGGGACTATAGACACATGCCACCACACCCGGCTAATTTTTGTATTTTTAGTAGAGATGGGGTTTCACCATGTTGACCAGGATGGTCTTGATCTCTTGACCTCATGATCCGCCCGCCTTGGCCTCCCAAAATGCTGGGATTACAGGCGTGAGCCACAGTGCCTGGCCTCTTTTTTTTTTTCAATTAAAAACAAAACGCCCAGCTAATTTTTATATTTTTAGTAGAGATGGAGTTTCACCATGTCGGCCATGCTGGTCTCAAACTCTTGACCTCAAGTGATCCTTCTACCTTGGCCTCCCAAACTGCTAGGATTACAGGAGTGAGCCACTGTGCCTGGCTCTCAATAGGCATCTTTCCAAAGAAGATATACAAATGCAAATGACCAATAAGCACATAAGAAGATACTCAACATTATTAGGTGTCAGAGAAATGCACATCAAAACAGTGAGGTATCACTTCATACCCCCTAGGATGACTGTAATCAAAATGACAGATACTTGATTTTGTTTAGAGTACTGGTGTCTTAGTCTGTTTGTATTGCTATAAAGGAACACCTGAGGCCAGGCAATGTATAAAGAAAAGAGGTTTATTTTTCTCACAGTTTTACAGGCCATACCGGAGGCATGGTGCTGGCATCTCCTAGGCTTTCGGTGGGGTCCACAGGCTGCTTCCACTCATGACAGAAGGCAAAGGGGAACCAATGTGTGCAGAGTTGACAAGGCAAAAGAGGAAGCAAGAGAGCAGGGGAGGTGCCAGGCTTTTTTAGAAACCAGCTCTTGTGTAAACTAACAGAGTTAGAACTCACTCCCTGACCAGGGAGGTGATTAATTTATTAATAAGGGATCCACCCTTCTGACCCAAACACCTCCCAGCAGTCCCCACCTCCAACATTGGGGATCAAATTTCAGTATGAGGCTTGGGGAAACAAGCATCCAAACTATAGAAGTTGTGAAGATGTGGAGAAATTGGAACACTTATAGATTGCTAGTGGCTTTACAGTGTAAAATGGTATAGCTGCTTTGGAAAACAGTCAGTTCCTCAAAATACTTGACCCAGAAATTTTACTCCTGAGAGTATACCTAAGTTAACATGTGATCCAGAAATTCCACTCCTGGGTATACACCTAAGAAAATTCAAAACATATATTCACACAAAAACTTGTACATGAATGTTAACTACAGAATTACTTATAACAACCAAAACATAGAAAACAATCCAAATGTCCTTCAACTGATGAATGCAGAAATGAAATTGGCATGTACATATGAAATATTATTTGGTAATAAAAAGAGATGAATTATTGATACATGCTGCAATATTAACAAAGCTTGAAAACTATATGCTGAGTGAAAAAAGCCAGTCACAAAGGAAAATATATTTTGTGATTCCATTTGTATTAAATGTCCACAATAGGCAAACCTATAGAGACAGAAAGTAGATTAGTGGTTGTCTATGGCCGGGTGGTTGGGGGATGGACACTGGAAATGGGTAGTGACTGCTAATAGGTACAGGGTTTCTTTTCATGGTGATCAGAATATTCTAAGATTTATTCTGGTGGGCCAGGCACATTGGCGTATGCCTGTAATCACAGCACTTTGGAAGACCAAGGATCCCTTAAGCCCAAGAGTTCCAGAGCAGCCTGAGCAATATAGCAAGACCCTACTGCTATTATAAAAAATTAGTTGGGCATGGTGGTGCATGCCTGAGATCCAAGCTACATAAGAAGCTAGGGTAAAAGATCACCTGGGCTTAGGGAGGTCGAAGCTGCAGTGAGTCATGATCATGCACTGCACTCAGCCAGGGCAACAGAAGAGACCTTGGAAGTGTTTCCAGAGACAAAGCAGAAGCTGTAATGCCTCTCTTATGACTTCACCTCTGAAGTCACACACTGCCATTCTTGTACTTTGCTATTGGTCACATAGGTTAGCTCTGATTCCATATGGAAAGGGACTATACAAGGTCATAAGTTACTGGAAATGAGCATCACTGGGAACCATCTTGGAGGCTGGTTGTCACAATCCAAACCATAATTTTAAGCAATTTACACACAGAAAAATGCTAATGAATGCTAAAATCTAATTTTTAAAATATTGACTCAATTTTATTTCCAGTCTTTATGTATAGGTATACCCTATATTTATATTTCTCACTGTTTGAAGTTTATTCTCTTTAGGTGTATAAATTTGTTTGTTTTTTCTTTTTTTTTTTTTCTTTTTTTTGAGACAGAGTCTTGCTCTGTTGCCTAGGCTGGAGTGCAGTGGCACGATTTTCACTCACTGCCACTTCAACCTCCTGGGCTCAAGGAATCCTCCCACCTCAGCCTCCAGAGTAGCTGGGACGACAGGCATGCACCACCACATCTGGCCAATTTTTGTATTTTTTGTAGAGACAGGGTTTCGCCTTTTTGCCCAGGCTGGTCTAGAACCCCTGAGGTCAAGTGATCCACCCACCTCAGCCTCCCAAAGTGCTGGGATTATAGGCATGAGCCATTGCGCCCACCCCATCTGTTTATTCTTAAGTGAGCCTTGGTAGTTTGTCTTTCAAAGAAGTTGTCCATTCATCTAATTTATGTATGTATGTATTTTTTTATTTATTTAATTTTTAAAGAGACAGGGTCTTGCTCTATTGCCAAGGCTGGAGTGCAGTGGTGCAATCACAGTTCACTTCAGCCTCAGACTTGTGGGCTCAAGCAATCCTTCCATCTCAGCCTCCAAGTAGCTGGGACTACAGGTAGGCACCGCTAAACCTGGCTAATTTTTAAAAAATGTTTTCTAGAGGCCAGGTCTCACTATGTTGCACAGGCTAATCTCCAATTGCTGGCCTAAAGCAATTGTCCTGCCTCAGCCTTCCAAGGTGCTGGGATTATAGGTGTAAGTCACAGCGCCCTGCCTATTTAATTTATTAAATGAGTAAAGTTGTTCGTACTGTTCTCTTAGTGTTCTTTTAGTATCTGGGAATTTGTAGCAGCAGCACCTCTGTGATTCCTAATGTTGGTAATTTGTGTCCTCTCTCTTTTTTATCCTAGGCATTATGGTTAGAGGTTTATCAATTTTACTAATCTTCTCATAGAACCATCTTTTGGGTTCATTGACTTTACTGTTTTTTCATTTTCTGTTACATTGATTTCTGCTCTGATCTTTATTTTATTTTATTTTATTTTTTGAGACAGAGTCCCACTTTGTTGCCAGGCTGGAGTGCAGTGGCACAATCTCGGCTCATTGCAACCTCTGCCTTCCGGGTTCAAGTGATCCCCCTGCCTCAGCCTCCCAAGTAGCTGGGACAACAGGTATGGGCCGCCATGCCCAGCTAATTTTTTGTATTTTAGTAGAGACAAGGTTTTACCGTGTTGGCCAGAATGGTCTCGATCCACCCGCCTTGGCCTCGCCAAGTGCTGGGATTACAGGCTTGAGCCACCACGCCCGGCCCTGATCTTTATTTTTCTTTCTTTTCTTATTTTGGGATTTATTTGCTTTCATTTTTCTTTTTCTTTCTTTCTTTTTTTTTTTTTAAGATGGAGTTTTGCTCTTGTTGCCCAGATTGGAGTGCAATGACGCAATCTCAGCTCACCACAACCTCCGCCTCCCGGATTCAAATGATTCTCTTGCCTCAGCCTCCTGAGTAGCTGGGATTACAGGCATGCATGCTCACACCTGGCTAATTTTTTATTTTTAGTAGAGACGGGTTTCTCCATGTTGGTCAGGCGGGTCTCAAACTCCTGACCTTAGGTGATCCTCCCGCCTCAGCCTCACAAAGTGCTGGTATTACAGGCGTGAGCCACCATGCCCAAACTATTTTTCCAGTTTCTTAAGATGAAAGCTGCAGACATTGATTTAAGACTTTTCCCCTAATATAAATTTCTTCTAAGTATTACTTTAGCAGCATTTCACAAATATTAATGTTTTGTTTTCATCCTACTCAGTTAAAAATCCTTTCTAATTTTCATTTTGATTTTTTCTTTGACCATGGATTATACAGGAGTGTCTTATTTAGTTTCCATATAGTGGGGGATTTTCCAGAGATGTTTCTGTTATTGATTTCTAATTTAATTCCACTATGGTTGAGGACTATATCTTGTATGACTTGAAACTTTTCCCATTTATTAAGACTTGTTTTAATTTTTTTTTTTTTTTGAGGTGGATTCTTGCTCTGTAGTGAGGCTGGAACGCAGTGAGTGGTGCGATCTTGGCTCACTGCAACCTCCGCCTCCTGGGTTCTCCTGCCTCAGCCTCCTGAGTAGCTGGAACTATAAGCACGTGCCACCACGCCTGGCTAATTTTTGTATTTTAGTAGAGATAGGGTTTCACCATGTTGGCCAGGCTGGTCTCGATGTCTTGACCTCATGATCTGCCTACCTTTGCCTCCAAAAGTGCTGGGATTACAGGCATGAGCTACCACGCCTGGCCGAGACTTGTTTTATAGTGTAGAATATGAACTATCTTGGTAGCTGGGTGCAGTGGCTCACACCTGTAATCCTAGCACTTTGGGAGGCTGAGGTGGGCAGATCACTTTAGGTCAGGAGTTCGAGACCAGCCTGGCCAACGTGATGAAACCCCCATCTCTACTAAAAATATAAAAATTAGCTAGGTGTGATGGCCCACACCTATAATCCCAGTGACTCGAGAGGCTGAGACAGGAGAATCATTTGAACTCAGGAAATGGACGTTGCAGTGAGCCAAGATCATGACAAAGCACTCCAGTATGGGCGACAGAGCTAGATCTGGTCTCAAAAACAAAATCAAAAAAATTTCAGGCACACCCGGCCTGAAATGTGTATTTTTGTTTTTATATTCACCCAATCATCCAAACAATAGAGCTTCAAACCTTTCCAGGTGTACCTCTCTCACTACTGTAATCAACTGATCACAAAATTCTGTCATTTCTACCTTCTTAATATCTCTCATACCTAAGGCCAGGTTTGGTGGCTCATGCCTGTAATTCCAGCACTTTGGGAGGCTGAGGTGGTGGATCACAAGGTCAAGAGATCAAGACCATCATGGACAACATGGTGAAACCCTGTCTCTACTAAAAATACAAAAATTAGCTGGACATGGTAGCACATGTCTGTAGTCCCAGCTACTCGGGAGGCTGAGGCAGGAGACTCACTTGAACCCGGGAGGCAGAGGTTGCAGAGAGCCAAGATCGTGCCACTGCACTCCAGCCTGGCTACAGAGTAAGACTCTGTCTCAAAAAAATATAAATATATATATATATATATATTTAATAATAATAAGCCAACACATTTAATAAAATGTGAAAAGAATTTTCCTTGAATATTTCAATGTTGAATACAAGCTGATCAGCTATGTATTTTGTGATTATTATACATATATATTTTAAAAAATATATAATATGTGTTAAAATATTTCTTCTTTTCCTCTTTCTTTTTTTTTTTTTTTCTTTGACATGGAGTATTACTCTGTTGCCCAGGCTGGAGTGCACTAGCTCAATCACAGCTCACTGCAGACTTGACTTCTCCAAGCTCAGGTGAGCCTCCCACCTCAGTTTTTGTATTTTTGGTAGAGATGGGGTTTTGCCATGTTGCTCAGGTTGGTTTCAAACTCCTGGGCTCAACCAATCTGTCTGCCTGGACCTCCCAAAGTGCTAAGATTACAGGAGTAAACCACCATGCCCGACCTTCTGTATTTTTATATATGTTTACAAACACCATTAACATCAAGGGTTTTATTAATTTTATCTTTTTTTTTTTTTTTGAGACATAGTCTCGCTCTGTCACCCAGGCTGGAGTTCAATGGTACAGTCTCGGCTCACTGCAATCTCCGCCTCATGGCTTCAAGTGATTCTCCTGCCTCAGCCTCCCAAGTAACTGGGATTACAGGTGCCTGCCACCACACCTGGCTAAATTTTGTGTTTTCGGTAGAGACGGGGTTCTACCATGTTGGCCAGGCTGGTCCTGAACTCCTGATCTCAGGTGATCTGCCCATCTCGGCCTCCCAAAGTGCTGAGATTATAGGCTTGAGCCACCTCACCCAGCCTGGTAATGTGATTATGATGCCTTCTTAGGATTAGATTAATATTACAGACCCAAAAGAAAAGTGATACCATTTCACACAAACTGAGATTATAAAATCTGGGTCACAGATAATCTGATTCTTGGTTGAAGTATAGGGCTTGGCTGCTTCTTACAGAGTCATGTAATTGGTTTCTTTATTTCTAGTCTTGACAAGGTTTTAAATATTTCTTGAATGTAAGATTCTCCTATCATCTTCCAAATAAAATACAAATTCTTTAGCCTGACCTATTGTACCCTTGAGAATAAAACAATTATCACCAGCATCCTCAACCCCTGCCAGGCTCCCATACAACCAGGCTTCCCGCCAGGCCCAGCAGCTATTTCTCAGCCATATCCACCTCCCCTGGAAGACTCTACCAAACTTCCAGCAATTGTTTAAGTCTCTAAGCTCTCTAGCAAGACATTTGCAGCACTTAAAGACAAAACTATAATTGTTTATTAATAGCCTGTAAACCCTCAAGGGACAGGACCAGGTATTTAATAACAGTTGTTAAAGTTCACCTGAATGAATAAGTTTTCTCTTCTGTCCACAGGCTCAGTGACCCTTCAAGACTGCTAACTAGAGAGGATTTTTCCTCGTGCACGTGTCTTGTGGTTTTGGTTTACATGTTTTGTGATCCTAGATTTTTTAATGAATTTGCCTAGTACAGAATCCCCTCAGGGCTTTTGTTTTGTTTTGTTTTTTGAGACGGAGTCTTATTCTGTTGCCTGGAGTGCAGTGGTGCGATCTTGGCTCACTGCAACCTCCATCTCCTGGGTTCAAGCAATTCCCCTGCCTCAGTCTCCCAAGTAGCTGGGAGGCTGGGACTACATGTGCATGCCACCACATCCAGCAATTTTTTTTTTGTATTTTAGTAGAGGCGATTTCACCATGTTGGCCAGGAAGGTCTCAATCTCCTGACTTCATAATCCACCCGCCTTGGCCTCCTAAAGTGAGGATTACAGGCGTGAGCCACTGTGCCCAGCCCCAGGACTTTTATTTATTTATTTTATTTCATTTATTTATTTTATTTAACTTTAGGCTAGTCAAGTGAAACAGTGGGAATGGTGAAGGAACAAAAAATCTGTAAGTGATTGTGATAAATTAGTTGTAAACACCACTGCACTTAGACCAGCCTCCCTCAGGACTTCTTAAGGAAGAAAATCAGTTTATCAAGTGCATAGCACATTGTCCAAATACTAAAAAGTTTCCCAGCAGTTCTGTGGTTTTTCATTCTTGATTTTATCCAAAATTTTTGTTAGAGAAATATCCAGGGCTGGAGATTTATAAATGAGGCCCTTACTCACTGTCTTTATTCCAAGTGGTTCATTTTTCTTTTTTTTGTTGCCCAGGCTGAAGTGCAATGGTGTGATCTCGGCTCACTGCAACCTCTGCCTCCCAGGTTCAAGCCGTTCTCCTGTCTTAGCTTCCTGAGTAGCTGGGATTACAGGCATCCACCACCATGCCCAGCTAATTTTTTGTATTTTTAGTAGAAACCGTGTTTCACCATGTTGGCCAGGCTGGTCCTGAACTCCTGACCTCAGGTGATCTGTCTGCCTCGGCCTCCCAAAGTGCTGGATTACAGGCGTGAGCCACCTTGCCTGGCCATTTCAAGTGGTTCTTAGCATATGGCAACTTGTATTGTTTCTTACTTAATTTTAAATTAATCATGGGCCAGGCACCATGGCTCACGCCTGTAATCCTAGCACTTTAGGAGGCCAAGGTGGGTGGATCACTTGAGGTCAAGAATTCAAGACCAGCCTGTCCAACATGGTGAAACCCTGTCTCTACTAAAAATATAAAAATTAGCCAGGCAGTAGTGGCATGTGGCTGTAATCCCAGCTACTTGGGAGGCTGAGGCAGGAGAATCACTTGAGCCTGGGAGGCAGAGGTTGCAGTGAGTCAAGATTGTGCCACTGCCCTCCAGTCTGGGGGACAGAGTGAGACCCTGTCTCAAAAAAATAAAAAAATAATTAATTAATTAATGGAATACTCATTAATCATGGCAGACTGAACACAGATGTTCCTCCTGGGTGTGGTGTCTCACACCTGTAATCTCAGCACTTTGGGAGGCTGAGGTGGAAGGATGGCTTAAGCCCAGGAGTTCGAGAACAGCCTGGGCAACATGATGAGACCTCATTTCTACAAAAAATACAAAAATTAGCCAGGCATGGTGGCACACACCTGTAGTCCCAGCTACTAGGGAAGCTGAGGTGGGAAGATCACTTGAGCCTGGGAGGCTAAGGCTGCAGTGAGCTGTGATCACACTACTACACTCCAGCCTGGGCAACAGAATGAGACCCTATCTCAAAAAAAGAAACCTAGAAAAAAAAAATGAACATAGATGTTCACTATTGTTCATTTGCAAAATGTCATGATAAAAAAATTAAACCCACTAAGACAGCATGAACAGGAGAGGAGAGCATAGGGGTGCATCTTCTTACATAAACTTTCTACCAGTCTGCTTTCAAGCCCTCCTTGTGCCTTGGCTGGCAGAAGTGTATAGTGCCATCAAGTTTGGAGGCTTTTCAGAGTCTGTAATTTGCTTCCTGTTTACTTTTCCTCACTGTGGGCTTAGGGTTTGGCTTTCTTTGGTTATTTAAGTCAACATCCACTTTTCAGCTTCCAGTATAGTTGTCATTTCTCATCTGTTTTATCTCCTATGGTGATTAATTTTATGTATCAACTTTACTGGGCTAAGGGATTCCCAGATAGCTGGTAAAACACTATTTCTGGGTGTTTTGGGAAGAGATTAGCATTTGAATCAGTAAACCAACTAAAGAAGATCCATTCCCCCAGGCATCATACAATCCATTGAGAGCCCAAATAGAAATAGGCAGAAGAAGAGAGAATTCTTTTTTTTTTTCTTTTCTTTTCTTTTTTCTTTTTTTTTTTTTTTGAGACAGCATCTAGCTCTTGCCCAGGTTGGAGGATGGAGTACAATGGTGTGACCTTGGCTCACTGCAACCTCTGCCTCCCAGGTTCAAGCAATTCTCCTGCCTCAGCCTCCTAAGTAGCTGGGATTACAGGCTCCTACCACCACACCCAGCTAATTCTTGTATTTTTAGTACAGATGGGGTTTCACCATGCTGGCCAGGCTGGTCTCAAACTCAGGTGATCTGCCCACCTTGTCTCCCAAAGTGCTGAGATAACAGGCATGAGCCACCACACCTGGCCTTTCTCTCTTTCTTTTTGAGCTAGAACATCTGTCTTCTCCTGTCCTTGGACTTTGGAGCTTCTGGTTCCTGGGTCTTTGAATTTTGGGACTTAACACCAGCAGACTCTCTGCTTCCCAGGTCTTTTTGGACACAGACTGAGTTATATCACTGGCTCTCTTGTATTCCAGCTTGCAGACAGCAGACTGTGGGACTCCTCAGCTTCCAGAACTGCATGAGCCATTTCCCACAATAAATATCCTCACACATATCTGTATGTTTGTATATCACACACACACACACACACACACACACGAAATCTCCTATTGGTTCTGCTTCTTTGGAGAACACTGACTAGTATATCTTCTCTTTTTTTCTCTATGCCTCATGGGTTTATGCTTTTTTGTCTCTTTTCTGCCATTTTAGATTTTAGGAGGAAATAATAGTGAACACCAGGTTCAGTTTACCATGTTTAACTGAAAGTTCTCTTTTCCTTTGTTTTTTGTGAGTCTGGTTTCTCCAGCTATATGGCAAATTCCAAGGAAACCACTGTTGAAGTGTTATTTATATGTCTTTGTATAGTACTTCCAAAGAAGACTTCTGTTAATGTTTGCGGTTATTACTGATTACCTTGAATAGCAGATACAAATACCCTTGGGGGTTCACAAAAAACTTTCAAGAACATTGGCAATTTCCAGGTCTTCACCTTCCATAGGCACCTACACCTAAAGTTGAACTGAGAAGGAATCTGTAGCCCAGGTATCACACTGGTTTTCCTTTTTCTCTTCCTCTTTGATAAAGCCTTTCTCCCCCTTTGGCACAAACACATCTCTTAATTTCTTTATGGCACAATTTTCCCAGGGTGTAAAAACCTGCAGGGAAGCATACAAAAGTACAATTTGAAATGGTGTTTTGGGTCAACTTGTTTCAATTAAGGCACCATAATTCAAGTTCTGGTTTCCAGTATTATTATTTTTTTCTGTCAAAGGCACAACCTGCTGTCAGAAAATGGCTATCCATCTGTCGTAGCTTCCCAAGTAGCTAGAATTACAGACATGTGCCACCATGCCCAGCTAACTTTTGTATTTTTAGAAGAGACAAAAATTAGCTGGATGTGGTGGCACATGCTTGTAATCCCAGCTACTCAGGAGGCTGAGGCAAGAGAATCGCTTGAACCCGGGAGGCGGAGGTTGCAGTGAGCCAAGATTGTGCCACCGTACTCCATCCTGGGCAACATGAGTGAGACTCCAGCTCAAACAACAACAAAAACCCTCATTTGGGGCTGGGCATAATGGCTCACGCCTGTAATCCTAGAACTTTGGGAGGCCGAGGTTGGGGGGAATCACCTGAGATCAGGAGTTCGAGACGAGCCTGGCCGACATGATGAAACCCCATTTCTATTAAAAATACAAAAAGTAGCTAGGCCTGGTGGTGGGCGCCTGTGATCCCAGCTACTTGAGAGGCTGAGGCAGGAGAATCACTTCAACCTGGGAGGCTAAGTTTGCAGTGGGCTGACATCGTGCCACCACACTCTAGCCTGGGTGACAGAGCAAGATTCCTCAAAAAAATAAAAAAGAAAAGAAAACCACTGTTTGGAAAGGATGATAGTATAGTAATAATTATTGTACATAAGGTCCACTGATTCACTAAAACTAGTGAGTCTGAGGAGAAACAAGTTGCATAGTCTCAAAATATCTTCCCTAAATTATCTATTAGCTAAAAAGGAAAAGGTAGTAAACTACAGTGGAAAAATCTGATAATAACCTTTTTTTTTTTTTTTTTTTGAGTTAAGGTCTCACTCTGTCAAGCAGGCTACAGTGCAATGGCCTGATCTCGGCTCACTGTAGCCTGGACTTCCTGGGCTCAAGCAATGCCACATGCTTGGCTCTTTTTTTTTTTTTTGAAACAAGGTCTGGCACTTTTGCTCAGTCTGGAGTACAGTGGCACAATCTCAGCTCACTGTAGACTGGGCTTCCTGGCCGCAAGCCATCCTCCCAGCTATTCTTCCCCAGTAGCTGAGACTACAAATACACACCATCACACCTGACTACTTTTTCTTTCTTTTTTTTTTTTAGGCATGAGTCTCACTCTGTCATCCAGGCTGGAGTGTAGGGGCTGGTCTCAGCTCACTGCAACCCTCGCCTCCCAGGTTCAAGCAATTCTCCTGCCTCAGCCTCCTAAGTAGCTGGGATTGCAGGCTCCCACCACCACACTCAGCTACTTTTTGTATTTTTAGTAGAGATGGGGTTTCACCATGTTGGTCAGGCTGGTCTTGAACTCCTGACCTCGTGATCCACCTGCCTCGACCTCCCAAAGTGTTAGGTTAACAGGCGTGCGCCACTGCCCCCAGCCACACCTGGTTAATTTTTTTTTTTTTTTTTGAGACAGAGTTTCTTTCTGTCACCTAGGCTGGAGTGCAGTGGCGCAATCTCCACCTTACGGGTTCAAGCAATTCTCCTGCCTCAGCCTTCCGAGTAACTGGGATTATAGCATGTGCCACTGTGCCCAGTTAATTTTTTTTTTTTTTTTTGCTGCAACGGAGTCTCACTCTGTCTCCCAGGCTGGAGTGCAGTGGCATGACCTCCACTCTCCGCAACCTCTGCCTCCTGGGTTCAAGCAATTTTCCTGCCTCAGCCTCCTGAGTAGCTGGGACTACAGGTGCCCACCACCACGCCCGGCTAATTTTTTGTATTTTTCGTGGAGACAGGGTTTCACTGTGTTAGCCAGGAAGGTCTCAATATCCTGACCTCGTGATCCTCCTGCCTTGGCCTCCCAAAGTGCTAGGATACAGGCTTGAGGCACTGTGTCTAGCCTAATTTTTGTATTTTTAGTAGAGACGGGTTTCACCATGTTGCCCAGGCTGGTTTCAAACTCCTGACCTCAGGTGATCCACCCACCTCAGCCTCCCAAAGTGCTGGGATTACAGGTGTGAGCCACTGTACCAGGCATAATTTTTGTGTTTTTTGTAGAAATGGGGTTTTGCCATGTTGCCCAGTCTCAAACTCCTGAGCTCAAGCAATCTGCACGCTTTGGCCTCCCAAAGTGCTGGGATAACAGGCATGAGCCACTGCACCCAGACTGGAGCCACCTTAATCAAGTGATCAAGGTCAACATCACCAGTAATACAGAAGACATGAACATTATGAATCTCATATGATTGACTGAGGATACTTTATTTCGGTGACATTCTTCCAAAAAGCGTAACCTCAATCACAAGAAAACATCAGACAAAACCAATTTTTTTTTTAACAGTTTCGCTCTGTCACCCGTTCTGGAGTCCAATGGCATGATCTTGGCTCACTGCAACCTCTGCCTCCCAGGTTCGAGCAATTTTCCTGCCTCAGCCTCCTGAGTAGCTGGGACTACAGGCATGCACCACCATGCCCGACTAATTTTTTTTGTATTTTTAGTAGAGATGGGGTTTCACCATACCAGTCAGGCTGGTCTTGAACTCTTGACCTCAAATGATCCACCCACCTCAGCCTCCCAAAGTGCTGGGATTAGAGGCGCAAGCCACTGCACCCAGCCAGACAAACCCAAATTGAGGGGTGTTAGCCAAATAATTCTTCAAAAGTGATGAGGGCATGAAAAACAAGGTAACACTGAAGAAGTATTGAGACTGTAGTAAAGGTAGAAGTAACTAAATGTATTTTCTGGGTAGTATTCTGGAACAGAAAAAGGATATTAGTGGGAAAATGAGCAAAATATGAATAAGGTTTCCAGTTTAATAGTATTTTACTATAATAGGATGTCCTTAAAAAATAGTATTTGGCTGGGCATGGTGGCTCACGCCTGTAATCCCAGCACTTTGGGAGGCTGAGGCGGGCGGATCACCTGAGGTTGGGAGTTCAAGACCAGCCTGACCAGTGTGGTGAAATCTTGTCTCTTTAAAATATAAAATTAGCTGGGCATGGTGGTGCATGCCTGTAATCCCAGCTACTTGGGAGGCTGAGGCAGGAGAATCGCTTGAACCCAGGAGGCAGAGGTTGTGGTGAGCCAGGATCATGCTATTGCACTCCAGCCTGGGCAACAAGAGTGAACCCCCCCACCAAAAAAAAGTGTTTCACTAGATGTTAATTTCTTGGTTCTGGCAATTGTGCCATGGTTATGTAAGAAGTTAACACTATGGGAAGCTAGATGAGGTTTATAAGGGAATTGTATTATTTTTGCAACTTTTCTGTAAATCTACAGTTCAAAATGTAAAAAGAATACATATGACTCTCTGCACTTTTTCCACTTCCAGTGTTAACTTATGGCTAATGCTGTATGTTCATTCTAGGGCAAAATCTGTATACTGTATAGTCTATTAATAACAGAATGTGTGTAGAATGAAAACCTATCATCTAACGACTCCTTTTGATATCATTGTAGTTAAGTAATATACTCACTGTATTTGCCAGGGACTCAACTTCCAGAGTCCTGATTTTAGGCAGGACTAAAAATAAAACTTTCCAAAGTTAGTATCCACTTTGCCATTGATTCTGTTTTTTGTCACTCTGTCACCCAGGCTGGACTGCAGTCGCACAATCACGGCTCATAGCAGCCTCAATCTCCTCAGCTCAAGCAATTGTCTTGCCACAGCCTCCTGAGTAGCTGAGACTATAGGGGCATACCACCATGCCCAACAAATTTTTCAATTTTTGTAGAGAAGGTGTCTTACTATGTTGCCCAGGGTGGTCTCACACTCCTGGACTCAAGTGATTCTCCCATCTGGACCTGGATCTCCCAAAGTGTTGGGATTACACGCATGAGCCACTATGACCAGCCTGATTCTGTCTTTTTGAATGAAATGTGTGACTAGAAGAATTGAGCTCCTGCTCTCTGTACCTCTCTAGTCATACTTTTTTTTTTTTTTGGAGACAGAGTCTTGCTCTTTTGCCCAGGCTAGAGCCCAGTGGCACGATCCCGGCTCACTGCAACCTCTGCCTCTGGGGTTCAAGCAATTCTCCTGCCTCAGCCTACTGAGTAGCTGGGATTACAGGTGCCCGCCACTGTGCCTGGCTATTTTTTTAAAATTTTTAGTAGAGATGGGGTTTCACCACCTTGGCCAGGCTGGTCTGGAACTCCTGACCTTATGAGCCACCCATCTTGGCCTCCCACGGTGCTGGGATTACAGGCGTGAGCCACCGCATCCGGCCCAGTCATACTTTTAATAGCCACAATAGTAAAACTTTAAAATTAGAATTTGTTCAAATGCCCTTACATCTCAAATGGAATAAGAACTGGGATTAAATAAAACAGTAAAGAGATAACAGAAGCTTAAGCTTGTGAGCACAAATTGTGAGTTTTATTTAACTGCAAGTGATGCAACCTATGTAACACATTCTTTTCTCATTCATGTTCTTTAACTGCTAACATTACCTTTACAGAGACAAACATTATCAAATGTGCCTAATTGGTAACTTATTATCTGTCAAGTCATAATATTCTGTAGGCAGCTTTTGAAATTATGTTTTGAGAATTTATTTACAACCACTGAACACAGATGGTTTTGTAAAACTGACAATTACAGGTTCCCTAAACTCACAACATACATATATTTATTTTAATATTTAAATGGCTCATTTTCTTCAAAAGTAATTTTCTACTGCTTTTTCATAAAAATATAAAAAAGACATTTATAGTTTTAAAAACCTATATTTAATCCAAATCAAAATTTTTCTACAAATGATATCTCTTTCCAAAAAGTTAAAAAGACATCGCAGAATGCTGTGATAAACCAGACTCTTGCCACAATAACATTTTAAGAAATATTGTGCAGTATTTCCTTTTTAACCTTTCATGCTAGATTTCAACTATGTATATCCTATGTAAACACACCAGATTAATCCTAGTCATTCATATTTATGCAGTAGACTGTTACATGACGAGTTAGCATATAAACTATAATACCATAATTGCAAAAATAACAAAAGGCAATCTTTATGAAAGCTTAAAAAAGCTTTTAATAAAAGGCGACCAAGGCTGCCCTAATTTGCAGTAAAAATTACCTCTTCCTCCTACCTTTCCCCTGCTTTGAATGGTACCTTTTATTGCATGTTAATACACAAAGATATTTCTAGCACTTCTACTTAAGTTATCCTCTTACATGGCTGCTTTCTTTTCTGATACACTGACTTTATCAGAAGGCACCGAGATTAGACTCCTAAGTAGTTTCAGATTTTTTGTCCCTTTTTAGGTTCCTCTAGAATAATTTTCCTCAGAAAAGGATAACTTGAAAAACTTAAGGAACCAGAAGAAAATGAATGATGTAACACAGCAACTTGAAACTTGTAGCATTCAAAAAGTATAAATATATTAATTGGCTCCTTGAACATACCACTTAGGACAAAAAGTCAGAATAACTTTCTGAACATAAATGTAAAAATAGAGCACATTTATTAATAGGAAAACTCCTAAGCTTACAGTAACAACATATTAAATCTTACGTAACACATAGCCAAAAGCATTAGAAATTCACTGCCAAATATTCTGATGCACCATCCTGAAAATATGTCTGGTATATACCACTAACATACATAACAAAGTATGGCATTTATTTCACAGAAAGAAAAGATGGTTTCATCACACAAACAGATTTGGAGATTTCAGCTTTGATTAAGTTCTAGAGATATATTTTAAAGATAAAAAAGAAAAACAGGATTCACCCTTCAAATAAAAAAGTCTCTACATATAATTCATTATTAATACTCTTTATGCTCTTGCAATATAAAACATTTAGAATCTTTTGAATTCTAAAAATTTTCACCAGTTAACCTATTTGGCCTTAACATATTCTAAATTCCCTTTTGAGAATCACATTAATGTTTTCAGTCCATCGGTCCAATATGGATGGAACAACTATTTCTTTTTCTTCTTCTTTGGTGGTTCATCCTCAGAGCTGCTATCTGTGCTGGTGCTGCTGCTACTAGAAGAGCTGGAATCTGAGTCTGAATCAGAGGAGGAGGAAGAGGTTGTGGAGGAAGCTGAGGATGAGGAACTAGAGGAGCTTTCATCAGTGTCACTGTCCTCTGAGGAGGATGAGGTAGATGTTTCTTCACTTTCTGATGAAGAATCACTGGCTGAACTGTCACTGCTATTGCTGCTTGAACTGGTTACACTCTTAGACCTATTAGACAGTACACAGTTAAATATATGGCAAGGTGACATGTAACAATGTTAAAAGCAATTTCTTTTTTATTTTCTTTTTGAGACGGAGTCTTGCTCTGTCGCCCAGGCTGGAGTGCAGTGGCGCAATCTTGGTTCACTGCAGCCTCCGCCTCCTGGGTTCAAGCCTCAGCCTCCAAAGTACCTGGGGTAACACGCGTGTGTACCTACACCCAGCTAATTTTTGTATTTTTAGTAGAGACGGGGTTGCACCATGTTGGCCAGGCTGGTCTTGAACTCCTGACTGAGTGATCCACTTGCCTCGGCCTCCCAAAGTGCTGGGATTTCAGGCATGAGCCATCATGCCTGGCCAAAAGCAATTTTACATGATTCCGATTATATATATATATATATATATATATATATACTGAAGCTTTGCTAGCATGTTATCCTTTGGTTTGATGTTTTGGGGATTGCCTAACTGTTGTAAACCACACTCCTCTCTTTGTAAGATACTGTTGCTTCAGCAACTTAATTCTCTTGGTTGAAATTCAAGATAAGAGTATCTATTATATTACATTTCAGAGGTGATAATGTTTGAATAAAGCTGCAGTGTAACAACTGGGTCTATTTAAACCTCATATAGCTGGTCACCGTTTCATCATCTTTATTTTAACTACTTGCGACCAGATATGGCTGGCCAACAATTTCTTACCAGTCTATTAACATTTCCTATTTTAAGCCAAGGGCAGACAATTATTTATTGTTTCCAGGTATAAGGACTCTAGAAAGTTGAGTAAAAGGAGAAATGGAAGCAATACATTCCAGACACGTTAAAAAAAGGAAGTTAACAGAAAATAGGATGATTATTTAATTATGAATTGCAATAAGAGACTTCAGATCCAAATCTTAGAACTATTATTTTAAAATCACCTTTCCCGTCCCTCCAATTAGTATTACATATTATCTGTAAAATGCTCCCAAAACCACACATACCTTTTTTTCTTGGTCTTTCTTTCTACAGTGGTTTCTCCAATGCTGATAAACACGAGGGGGGAAAAAAGCTCCTGTTAATAGAGTGATTATACACAGCTCAGACAAACCCTTCTGCTATCCCCAAAACCATTTTACACTGGAGAAACATTTTGTGTTTTTATAACATGTATAGTAGTTCTTGTTATAAGCAAGTGGAAAGTGTGCTATTGTAGGCTATATATG
Organism: Cacajao melanocephalus; assembly: GCA_963573385.1. Lineage (NCBI taxonomy): Eukaryota > Metazoa > Chordata > Mammalia > Primates > Pitheciidae > Cacajao > Cacajao melanocephalus. The sequence goes on from CAUYLG010054371.1 coordinate 33,980, forward strand.
GTACATGCAGTCAACCAGCATCTAAGACAGATGTATCTTATCACCTGTATAAAACTCAGGTACGTTAGTAGTTAAGATAATTAAATTGTTTTAGTCAGGAACTTAAGCTGACATAGCTATATCACTACTTACTGAATAACAGAACAAAGCAAATAGCACAATAGCTATAATTCGTAGTTTGAGTTCACAGAAGCATATAAATAGCCATTTCATAATTTTTCAAAAGAAGCTCTTTAATTAAAAAAAAACTATTTATTTTTCCACATGCCCCCCAACTGTTATTTACTCTTTAAAGACCAGAAATTTAATACTTCAAGACTACATTCATTCACATTATTCTAATTTTTTTTTTTTGAGACGAAGTCTCACTCTATTGCCCAGGCTTGAGTGCAGTGGTGTGATCTTGGCTCACTGCAACTTCTGCCTCCCAAGTTCAAGCAATCCTCCTGCCTCAGCCTCCCAAGTAGCTGGAATTACAGGTGCCCACCACTGCACCCAGTTAATTTCTGTATGTTTAGTAGGGATGGGGTTTTGCCATGTTGGCCAGGCTGGTCTCGAATTCCTGACCTCAAGTGATCCACCCACTTCAGCCTCTCAAAGTACTGGGATTACAGGCATGAGCTACCGTGCCTGGTCCAGAAATGCATCTTTCCATTCCCAACAATCTATTTTCCCCCTCAAAAATTGAAGGAGGACCTAACTGAATTGTCAATTTAAAAATGTTTTTTACTGATATATTATTATATGACTTGTGGAATGTAACACAAAAGGAATGCAGAGAATTGAGTGATATTGAAGTAAGAAGTCTTTCCATTCCCATCATTCTATTTAGGTTAAGGTTTCTCCAGGTTAAATCTATAAAACTTAAAAATAATTTAATTCCCAAAGAGCCATCTCTATTGAAAAAATAAAATTTAAAAATAGGAATTTAGCTGGGCACAGTAGCTCACGACTGTAATCTCAGCACTTTGGGAGGCTGAGGTGGGCAGATCACGAGGTCAGGAGTTCGAGACCAGCCTGGGCAACATGGCAAAATCCTGTCTCTACGAAAAATGCAAAAAATTAGCCAGGCATCGTGGCATGCACCTGAAGTCTCAGCTACTTGGGAGGCTGAAGTAGGAGGATCACTTGAACCCAAGAGGTGGAGGTTGCAGTGGGCAGAGACTGCACTCCAGCCTGGGTGACACAGTGAGACCTAGTGAGACCCTGTCTCAAAACAAAACTATTATGGCCATTTACTTTCTCAGTACAAACACCACTATTTTGAAAAACCACCTAGGTTTTTATACATGAGGACAACACACTAAAGTATGATTAGAGATGGGTGGGAGGTATGCCTTTCTTTTGTGAGATTAGAGAAGGTTTGTTGGAAAAGGGGAAGTATAAAAGCAGACCAGTACAGAAGTTCTCATCTAGATTTGTTTTAGGAAGAATTGTATATGAATGCTGACAATCTAGAAATTGATTATTTACCAATTCCTGCATGACTCTTGAAGAAGTTTCATGTTCACAAATTGGAAGACTGCTGCCTTGAAAGTCTTAAATATTTAAGACACTATTATATAACTAATAACCCTTATGAAGATGCTGCTTCTTTTCCTTTTTTTTTTTTTTTTTTGAGACAGAGTCTTGCTCTATTGCCCAGGCTGGAGTGCACTGGCATGATCTTGGCTCACCAAAACCTCCAGCTACTGGATTCATGCGATTCTCTTGCCTCAGCCTCCTGAGTAGCTGGGATTACAGGCATATACTACCACGCCCAGCTAATTTTTGTATTTTTAGTAGAGACGGGGTTTCACCATGTTGGCCAGGCTGGTCTTGAACTGGACTTACGTGATCCACCCGCCTTGGCCACCCAAAGTGTTGGGATTACAGGTGTGAGCCACCGCACCCAGCCAATTTTTCTTTTTATAAACATAAATCATAGCATATTATATATTCTGTTCTCTATCTTCTTTATATACCCGATATATAAAGCTTTCTATGTCAGCTCATATAATCTATCTCTTAATTCAACTGTCATTTCATTGACAGTTGGGGCAATAGAGCAAAATGATTAAGACCATGAATCTGGGGGACAGGCTGCATGATTTAACGCTTATTTTCTTCTTAATAGCTGTGTGACAGTGAGTAAGTCATTCAACATCTCCTTGCTTCAGCTTCATTATATGTAAAAACACAGTAATACTACCTACCTTAATAGTGTAGATGTCAGGTTTAAATAAGCTAATACTTATAAAGACCCTAAAACAGTGTTTGGCACATAGCAAGCATCCATTAAACATTAGCAATAATATAATTAAAATCTTGAGAACCACCATGAAACATTTAGTCCTTTAATAAATTCTACAAATATACATTTAAAAAAATTCCTTTGGATAACACATGTAAACCTACCTTTGTTGTAATAACAATCTGTTTTCTTTTTCTTTTAAAGCTTTTTTTAGTTCTGCTGTCCTTGAGGGCCTATGTAGGTATTTTCTTTTTCCTGTGCATTCATAAGTCCAATGTCCAAATTCCAAGCATTTCTGACATCTTACATGTTGCTTATTTGCTTCACTACAGAACAAAAAATAGAATACAAGCCTTAAAATTCTGTCTTGGGACTTTTGCCCTGTTAACTTATAAAAAATATAAATGATAAAATAATGTTTACTCTTATGGTCCAATTCATAAAAATAAACATTTTACTCTTTATGTTAGATTTAATACAACAAAGTATAATAAGTATAATGATATGGTTGCTGTGACCTCACCCAAATCTCATCTTGAAATCTTGAACTGCCACGTGTTGTGGGAGGGACCCAGCGGGAGGTAACTGAATCATAGGGGCAAGACTTTCCTATGCTGTTCTTGTGATAGTGAATAAATCTCACAAGATCTGATGGTTTTAAAAACAGGAGTTTCCTGCACAGTCTCTCTTCTCTTTGCCTGCTGCCATCCATGTAAGACATGACTTATTCCTCCTTGCCTTCTGCCATGATTATGAGGCCTCCCCAGCCACGTCGAATTGTGAGTCCAATAAACCTCTTTCTTTTTTAAATTACCCAGTCTGGGGTATGTCTTTATCAGGAGTGTGAAAATGGATTAATACATAAAATAAGTGGTTAAAAGCATAGATCTTGAAGTTAAGATACAGTTGAATTCAAATCATGGCTCCTCAGTTCAGTTCCAGTTAATGACAGACTAGGTCATTCAGACTACTTTCCAGATCAGAACTAGAAAAGACCATCAAAACATTTTTAACAAGCTTCTTTAAGAATCAGAGAATCAACAAGGGGGTAAAGAATAATCAAGCTGACCAGCTGAAGTGGCTCACATCTGTAATCTCAGCATTTTGGGAGGCCATGGTGGAAGGACTGCTTGAGGCCTGGAATTTGAGAACAGCCAGGCAGGACAACATAGCAAGACTCTATATCTACAACAAAGTTAAAAAAATTAGCCAGGGCTAGGCATGGTGAGTCATACCTATAATCCCGGCACTTTGGGAGGCCAAGGCAGGTAGATAATTTGAGCTCAGGAGTTTGAGACCAGCCTGGGCAACATAGTGAAATCCCGTCTCTACAAAAAATACAAAAATGAGCCATGTATGGTGGCACACACCTTAGTCTCAGCTACTTGGGAGGCTGACACAGGGTGCTCAATTGAGCCCAGGAGCTCAAGGCTGCAGGAAGCTATGATTGTGCCACTGCACTGTAACCTAGGCGACAGAGGGAGAGTCTCCTTTTTTTTTTTAAATTGAGATAGAGTCTCACTCTGTTGTCTAGGCTGGAGTACAGTGGCACCATCTTGACTCACCACAACCTCTGCCTCCCAGGTTTAAGCGATTCTCCCACCTCAGTCTTCTGAGTAGCTGGGACTACAGGTGGGCAATACCACACTCGGCTAATTTTTATATTTTTTGTAGAAATGGAGTTTCATCATGTTGGCCAGGCTGGTCTTGAACTCCTAACCTCAAGTGATCTGCCCGCCATGGCCTCCCAAAGTGCTGGGAATACAGGCATGAGCCACCGTGCAAAGATGGCTGGGGGTGGTGGCTCATGCCTGTAATTCCCAGCACTTTGGGAGGCCACGGCAGGCAGATCACTTGAGGTCATGAGTTCGAGACCAGCCTGGCCAACATGGTGAAACCCCGTCTCTACTAATACAAAAATTAGCCAGGCTTGGTGGCACACACCTGTAATCTCAGCTACCAGGAAGCTGAGGTGGAAGAATTGCTTGAACCTAGGAGGCAAAGGCTGCAGTGAGCCGAAATCACACCATTGCACTCTGGCCTGGGAGACAGAGCAAGACTCCATCTCAAAAAAAAAAAAAACAACAAAACAAGATATGGAAGAAGATGGAAATCCAGAGTTAAGTCAACTTTTGTGCTGGTTTTGTCCATCGCAGGAGGGTAAGCATCACATATTACAAGCTAAGGAGACAAACTGTGTCACTGTTAAGAATGAGGGCTATACCCTACAAATAAACCCAAGTTTTTACAAACTTCAGCCAACTTCTAGTTACCTAGAAGACTGAGAGAAATCCAATCCCTGAAATTGGGCTGAGATATAGCCAAGGAAGAAAAAGAAGTAGAAGAATTGAAAAGGAAGAAATAAATCTGTCATTTCTTATTGATAATGCATTAGGTACACTGCAAATCCTAATGAATCTACAAATAAAATATTTTGAAATAATTAGAATTAAGTGAGTTTATCATCGTTTTACATTCGGGTCAGCAAAAAAAAATTTTTTTGAGATGGAGTCTCGCTCTGTTGCCTAGGCTGAAGTGCAGTGGCACAATCTCGGCTCACTGCAACCTCTGCCTCCCAGGTTCAAGCAGTTCTCCTGCCTCAGCCTTCGGAGTAGCTGGGACTATAGGCACATGCTGCCACACTCAGCTAATTGTTTGTATTTTAGTAGAGACGGGGTTTCACTGTGTTGCCCAGGCTGGTCTCAAACTCCTGAGCTCAGGCAATCTACCCGCCTCGGCCTCCCAAACTGCTAAGAATACAGGTTTGAGCCACCGTGCCTGGCCCAAGTCAGCCAATTTTTCTGTAAAGGGCTAGGTAGTAAATATTACAGGCTTCGCAGAACAAGAGGCAAAACTGTAGATATTATATAGATACTCATATAAGAGAAAACAAATTTCCTATTTTGTAGATGAAAATTACAGTACTTGAGTATAATTTTATATAATGGAAGGCTACAAATGAGAAAAATGAAATTCTTCTTTTGGAGTCTAAGATTTCACTCAACTGCAGTTCACAGTTAATGCTCCCCATCATCAAATTGATCACATATGTACATATATAAATATCTTTCTTAGCTTATGAGCCTCCAAAAACAGGTAGTAGGCAGGATTCAGTGACCATGGTTTGTGGAATCCTCTATTAAGCTATAGAGGCACCATATAAAAATGAATTGTTTTTTGTTTTTGTTTTTTCTTATTGTGTGAATTGAGTTTCTATATAACAAAAAGTTTTTGTTTTTTGTTTGTAAAGATGAGGTCTCATTATGTTGCCTAGGCTGGGTTTGAACTCCTGAGCTCAAGTGATCCTTGCACCTTGGCCTCCCAAAGTGCTGGGATTATAGGCATGAATCACTGCACACAGCCACAAAAACAGTTTAAAACGAGCATTTTAATTTAAAAGAAAATTTTTGTAGAGATGGGATCTCACTAAGTTGCCAGGCTGGTCTTGAACTCCTGGGCTCAAGCAATCCTCCTGCTTTGGCCTCCCAGATTACAGACATGAGTCACTGCATAAAGTGAACATTTTAAAAGATAATATTTATAAAGTCCTAAAAACTACCAAATACCTAGAAAACAGAGAAAAGATGTGTGAGGCTTTTTTTTTTTAATTCCCGAGATGGAGTCTTGCTCTGTCGCCAGGCTGGAATGCAGTAGCATAATCACGGCACACAGCAACCTGAGCCTCTTGGGTTCAAGTGATCCTCCTGTCTCAGCCTCCTGAGGAACTGGGACTATAAGCGCATGTCACCATACCCAGCTAATTTTTTCTATTTTTAGTAGAGACGGGGTTTCACAATGTTGGCCAAGATGGTCTTGATCTCTTGACTTCATGATCCGCCCACCTCGGCCTCCCAAAGTGCTGGGATTACAGGCTTGAGCCACCGCGCCCGGCTGGATATGCGAGACTTTTATGCAAAAAACAAACCTTACTGAGTTAAGTCAAATACCTATGTAAGTAGCTATACAAATAAAGGGACATACCATGTTCATAGACTGGAAGGTTCAATATTATAAAAAGGTCAGTTCTCCCCAAATTCATGTATACATTCAAACGAATTCCAATAAAAATCCCAAGTTTTTTTGGGTGTAGAACTTAACAAGCTCATTCTAAAATGTGTACACAGCCAGGCTCAGTGGCTCACTTCTGTAATCCCAGCACTTTGGGAAGCCATGGCAGGTGGATCACTTGAGGTCAGAAGTTCGAGACCAGCCTGAGCAACATGGTGAAAGCCCGTCTCCACCAAAAAATTTTTTTAAAAAAATTATCTGGGTGTGGTGGCACGCACCTGTAGTCCCCAGCTACTTGAGAGGCTGTCACAGGAGAATCGCTTGGACCTGGAAGACAGAAGTTACTGTGAACCAAGATCATGCCACTGCACTCCAGCCTGAGTGACAGAGTGAGGCTCCATCTCAAAAAAAAAAAAAAAAAGTGTACAGAAATTTGAAAGGCCAATAATAGCCAAAATGCCCTTATAAAAGAACAAGTAGAGAAGATTTTCATTAAAAAAAAAATGGATAACAGAAAAATAAGATAATTAGAATATGAAAAGACAGTACACACATGGGACTAGGGGGCCAGTCACAGTGGCTCATGCTTGTAATCCCAGCACTTGAGGAGGCCAAGGCAGGTGGATCACTTGAGGTCAGGAATTCGAGACCAGCCTGGCCAACATGGTGAAACCCTGTCTTTACTAAAAATACAAAAAAATTAGCTGGGCATGGCAGTGCACACCTGTGGTCCTAGCTACTTGGAAGGCTGAGGCACGAGAATTGCTTGAACCCGGGAGGCAGAGGCTGCAACGAGCCAAGATTGCGCTGCTGCACTCCAGTCTGGGCGACAG
>CAUYLG010054372.1:0-11741 GCA_963573385.1 Cacajao melanocephalus
TTAGCAAAGAACTTGGCAGAATTGTATCCATGCTCTAGAGATCTGCAGGAATTTGAACTTGAGAGTGATGATCTGGTGTATCTGGTGGAAGAAATTTCTAAGCAGCAAAGTGTTTAAGAAGTGGTGTGGCTGCTTCCAACAACCTGTGTTCAGATGCAGGAGCAAATAAATGACTCAAAGTTGGAATTTATATTTAAAAATGAAGCAGAGCATACAAGTTTGGAAAATGTGCAGCCTAGCCATCTGGCAAAGAAAGAAAAACCTTGTTCAAGAGAGAAATTCAAGCAGGCTCTGGAGCAACCACTTGCTAGAGGTATTTGCAAAACAAAAATGGATCCAAGTGGTAATAGACAAGTCAATGGGGAAGACGTTTCCAAGAGCTTCTCGGCAGCTCCTCCCATTACAGGCCCAGAAGCCTAGGAGAGAAGAATGGCTTTTCATGGGCTTGGTCCAGAGACCTGTCGCCTTAGTAGCCTTTAGACCCCACTCCCCACATCCAGGCCACTCCAGCTCCAGCCGTGGCTCAGAGGATCCCAGCTATAGCTCAGGACACTGGTTCACAGGTTGCTAGCTATAAGCCTTGGCCTCTTCCAAGTGGTGTTAAGCCTGTGGGTGCACAGAGTGTAAGAGTTAAGGAGGCTTGGCTCACTCCACCAAGATTTCAGAGAATATTTGGAAAAGCCTGAGTGTCCAGACAGAAGCCAGCTTCAGGGTCAGTGTCCTCACAGAGAACCTCTACTAGGGCAGGGTGGCGGGGAAATGTGGGGTTTCCATTGAGGCACTGCCTAGTGGAGCTGTGAGAAGGGGGCCGCCACTCTCCAGATCCCAGAATGGCAAATACACTGGCAGCTTGCACCTTCTCCTGGAAAAGCCACAGGCACTCAACAACCTGTGACAGCAACAATATGGGATGAACCCTGCACAGCCACAGCTGTCCCAAGCCTTGGAAAGCCCATCCCTCATACCAGTGTGCCCTGGATGCGGGGCATAGAGTCAAGGCAGATTATTTTGGAGCTCTGCGATTTCATAACTGCCTTGCTGGACTTCGAACTCACATGAGGCCTACAACCCTTTTCTTATGGCTGATTTCTCCCTTTTGGAATGGCAATATTTACCCAATGCCTATACCCCCATTGTATCTTGGACGTAAATAACTTGCTTTTGATTTTACATGCTATAGGTGGAAGGGATTTGTCTTGAACGAGACTTTGGACTTTAGAGTTAATGCTGAAATTAATTAAGACTTTGGGGGACTATTGGGAAGGTATATTTGTATTTTGCAATGTGAGAAGGACATGAGATTTGAGGAGGCAGGGGTGAAATGATATAGTTTGGATATTTGTCCCCATTTGATATAGTCTGGACGTTTGTCTCCACGCAAATCTCATGGTGAATCGTAATCTTCAATGCTGGAGGTGGGGCCTGGTGGGAGGTGTTTGGATCAGGGGTGGGGGGGTCCCTCATGGAGGGGTGCTGTCTTTGTGAGTTCTCACGAGATCTGGTCATTTAAAAGTGTAGCACCTCTCCCTCACCTCTCTTCCTCTCTCACTCCTGCTTTTGCTATGTGACATGCAAGCTCCTGCTTCACCTTCCATCATGAGTAAAAGCTCCCTGAGGCCCTACCAGAAGCCAAGTGATGTTGGTGCTATGTTTCCTTACAGCCGGCAGAACCATGGGACAATTAAACCTCTTTTCCTTATAAAGTACCCCATCTCAAGTATTTCTTTACAGCAGCAAGAGTTGCCTAATACAGAAAATTGGTACCAGCAGTGGGGCATTACTATAAAGATACCTGAAAATGTGGAAGTGACTTTGGAACTGGGTAACAGGCAGAGTTGGAAGAGTTTGGAGTGCTCAGAAGAAGAAAGGAAGATGAGGGAAAGTTTGGAACTTTATAGAGACCAGTTAAATGGTTGTAACCAAAGTGCTGATAGTGTAACAGGCAGTGAAGTCCAGGCTGCCAAGGTCTCAGATGGAAATAAGGAACTTACTGGGAACCAGGGCAAGGGTCACGCATGTTATGCCTTAGCAAGGAGCTTGTCTGCACTCTATCCATGCCCAAGGTCTCTGGGGAAGTCTGACCTTGAGAATGATGACTGAGGGTATCTGGCAGAGAAAATTTCTAAGCAGCAAAGCGTTTGAGATGTGGCTTGGCTGCTTCTAAAAGCCCATGCTTCAAGGCGGGGGCAAAGAAATGACTTGAAGTTTACATTTAAACAGAAAGCTTGGTGTAAAAGTTTGGAAAATTTGTGGCCTGACCATGTAGCAGAGGAAGAAAAAGCTCTTTTGGGAGAGGAATTCAAGCATGCTGTGAAGCAACCATTTACTAGAGAAATTGGCATAACTAAAAGGGAGCCAAGTGCCATTAGCCAAGCCAATGCAAAAAAGGCCTTGAAGGCATTTCAGAGACCTTCCTGGAAGCCCTTCTCACCACATAACCAGAGACCTAGGAAGAAAGAATGGTTTCATGGACAAGGGCCAGGGCCCTACTGCTCTGCACAGCCTCAGGACACTACTCCCTGTATTCTGGCTGCTCTGGCTACAGCCTCAGCTCAAAAGGCCCCAGATACTGCTCATGTTACCACTTTTTTTTTTTTTAAGACAGAGTCTTGCTCTGTCACCCAGGTGGGACTGCAGTGGTGTGATCTTGGCCTACTGCAACCTCCACCTCCTGGGTTCAAGTGATTCTCATGCCTAAGCCTCCTGAGTAGCTGGAATTACAGGCATGTGCCACCATGCCCAGCTAATTTTTGTATTTTTGGTAGAGACAGGGTTTTGCCATGTTGGCCAGGCTGGTCTCAAACTCCTGACCTCAAGCGATCTACTTGCCTCAGTCTCCCAAAGTGCTGGGATTACAGGTGCAAGCCACCATGCATGGCCTCATGCCACCACTCTGAAAAGCACAAGTCAGAGACAAGCCACAGTAAGCCTAGAAGCCTTCCATGCGATGTTAATTAAGCATGTAGACATACAGAGTGCAAGAGTTAGGAGGCCTCCACCTAGATTTCAGAGGATGTATGGAAAAGCCTGGGTGTCCAGACAGAAGCCTGCTACAGGACCAAAGCCCCCACAGATAACCTCTACTAGGGCAGGGTGGAGGGGAAATGAGTGATTGGAGCCCATCTACAGAGTCCCCACTGGGGACTTACACAGTTGTAGGAGCTGGTTTAAAACAGGCAGAATATGCTGAGTCTCACCTCTCACTATTATTGCATTGGGGATTAACTTTGAACATAGGAATTTTGGGCAAATGCAAACATTCAGTCCACAGCACAGGGGAGTAATTATTTGATTGACTGGATTTCTCATCAGGAATGGTGGGAACAGAAGACAGGGGGCAACACCTTTAAAGTACTGAGAGAAAAGCACTGTCAACCCAGAAAGGTATGTCCAGCAAAATATTCCTTGAGGAATATTTTGGACAAGGGGGCATAAAGAACATTCTCAGATGAAAGAAAACTAAGAGGATTCATTGACAGCAGACTCCCTCTAAAATACATACTTCTGGCTGACAGGAAATGATTCCAAAAGGCAACTTGGAACACCAGGAATAAGAGAAAATCTACAGACATGTTAAATAGCTGGGTATATACTTTTTTCCTTTTAAAATCTTTAAAATTTGTATGACTGTTGAGCACAAAAATTACGTTTATATATTATGAATTTAAAAATGTATGTAGCTATAATATATATGACCATCAAATCAAAAAGGGAGGGCAATGGGACAAGTCTGATGCTGAAGCTGGGAGGCTGTGGGTGGGCAGTTGGGAAAAGAAAATGGGCATAAGGTGGGGAGAGCAAGGAGAGTCAGACATCTATTTGGCAGGAAGGAGCCCTAGCTGCGGGCCTGGCTGCTGCCCCATGCTAACAGGCCTGCAGATACATGACAACAGCCAGGAGCTAAAACAGCAGTGCCTGGTGTCCCTGTGGCAACTTCCTGAGCATGAGAATAGGGCTGCTGCATTTCTGGTTTCCAAATCTCACAGTGTGTCCTGTGGCCTACTCTAAAGGAAAATATAGAAGGAGTTCTAGCAATGGAGCCTGCTGAGGTTGACAAATTATAAACCCACCACACTCTTCTTGTCCCTTCCTTTCCAGAACCTCAGAGGAGGTTCCAGAACCTTAGAGGAGGCCTGGAATTTTGCAACTTATTGGTGAAAATCAGTAGAGAACTCAAACCCCAACTACTATTTTCAGGCAAAGAAAGTGCAACCCGCGGAGGCCATGAATGGCCCATGACCAATGCCAGTGGTGGAGCCAAGGCAATCTCCTGCTTCCCTTCCAGGTAACACCATCTCCCCACCCCCTGAAGGCCTGTTTCTGTAGCAGCATGGCCAGCTTGGCATTCGCTCTTGCTTGGGTACTTATTGTAACAATTACAAGCAAGGGTTTTTAGGTAACAAGAACTGAGTGAGGAACTGCAGCTTTGCTAGTTCTTAGCTGTATCATTGTCAGCAAACCATTTCACTGATGTAACCGTTTTAAAATCTGTGCAATGGGAATGATAGTGTGTACATCATGGGCTTTGTGGGAGAACTCAAGAGATAATGCACAGGGAGAGCTGTTTTATTTTCCTTCTCTTGGCCCTCCTTTGCTGCCCTTGGAAACCTCTCTTCTGAACACCTCGTCCAGGGCACCCAGAGACAAAGTGCTGAAGGAGGAACACATGACCCCTTCTGGGCTCCTGGGGCTTCTCTTTCCTCCTGACCTTAAAAGAGCCAGGCTCCCATGCTGGCTGCTCAATGGAATGACCTGGAAATGAATTTTTTTTAAAACTTGAGTTTAAAAAAACAAACAAGCAAACAAAAAAAACAATTGTAGTCAGATGAGAAAAAAAATTTTTGGAGGGGAATGGAGTCTCACTTCATGCCCAGGCTGGAGTGCAGTGGCGCAATCTCTGGTCACTGTAACCTCTGCCTCCAGGGTTTAAGCGATTCTCCTGTCTCAGCCTCCCTACAGGCACCCGCCACCACACCCAGCTAATTTTTGCATTTTTGGTAGAGACGGGGTTTCGCCTTGTTGGTCAGGATGGTCTCAAACTCCTGACCTCAGGTGATCCACCCACCTCAGCCTCCCAAACTGCTGGGATTACAGGTGTGAGCCACCATGCCTGGCCTAAAAACTAAAAAAAAAAAAAAAAAGATTAAAAAACCAAAGGCTTGGCTTGGCACAATGGCTAATGTCTGTAATCTCAGCACTTTGGGAGGCCAAGGCAGGTAGATCACCTGACATCAGGACTTTTGAGACCAGCCTGGTCAACATGGCAAAACCCTACCTCTACTAAAAATACAAAAATTAGCTGGGCGTGGTGGTGGGCGCCTGCGCTCCCAGCTTCTCGAGAGGCTGAGGCAGGAGAATCACTTGAACCCAGGAGGTGCAGCTTACAGTGAGCTAAGATTGCACCACTGCACTCCAGCCCGGGTGACAGAGCAAAACTCTGTCTCACAAAAAACAAAAACCACAAACATACCAAGGGCTGCATCCCCAAACCACGAAATCAGCAATGGTAGGATGGACCCAGGCAATCAGGCTTTTTAAAAAGCTCCCCAGGTGAGCGCATAGTGCATCCCTAAGGTTGGAAACTCCCAACCTGACAATTCTGTGGTGATGCTGCTTGGAAAAAAAGGCAACTGTGTCTGCTGAGCTGACAGGACAGCAATGCAGAGTTCCTCCTCCCATGGTTCCAAACACCCAAACCACAAATGCCATCTCTGCCACTTGACTTGGCAAACTCCTTCTGTACAGTAGGACAGGGTGACGATAACTCAGGTCTTTTGAGTCACGGAGGGATCCCTTGTGTACAGAAACTGCCTTTGTGGTGCTATACAACACTATCAATTCTATTTAAGCTGAGGCTAAATTTTAGTTTCCTCCCTGAATTATTTATTCCTTAAACAATGAATGGTGAAATCCAGGAGGTGCGGGTGGTGGATGCGTCTCTAGAGAGATGTCTGGTGACTTCAAGAACCATTGCAAAGGCTGCTGCAGTAACAAATTCCACAAATGACCACCATGCAGCACTCGTCTCTTGCCTGGTCATTTGGCAAACTGATTATTTCCTGTAACTCCCAAACACACCATTTCCCCCTCCCTGGTAATGTGTGTACACATACTGAAGAAGCCAAGCAGGCCAAGTGCGCTGCGTGCACACACTTCTGGGTACAGAGACACGGAGGCTGAGGTCAAGTTCCTTTTAACAGGCGCAAGTGTGGGGAAGCTGACTACATTTCCTGAAGTTATTGCTTTCATAAAGTGTGTTCCACTTCTACAACCATCAGCAATTACGCCTGACCAGGGCAATTATACCCTGCCCCTCCAGCAGTGCCTCTGGGAGCTCCTTTCATGGGTCATTGTTCATCTTTTCTCCTATTTCACCTCCTTCCCAATTCCAGCCTAATGGTGAGCACGTATTTCTGCTGGACCAAACTTCAGTCTCTACCTGACACCACAGCTGCCTCAATGCACCTCATTACTGTAGAGAGAAGATTCCAAAAGGAGCTGGGGAGGAGGAGGGCTGGATACTAAAACTTTCTATATCTGAGTTACACAAATCTCCACCAAGTAATTTCAGCACAAAGCAAACCAAATGGCAGACTAAATGAACTCTGTTAGTACCTTGGAGTTTACTTCAGTAATACATAACTTCTAATCCATGTCCGTCTTTTTGTTTCTGCTTTTAATTCTGCCATTTTCTCTTACAATTTAGAGTTTAACAAAGACAACAGGGTTACTGCTGGCCAAATCCCAGCTATGAATTCACAGCATAGAAAGAGTCAAAGCTATAGCAACAAATTGCTAATCTGCACAACTTTAAAAAATAGTCGAGTACATTTTTGTCATAAAATTCACAGGTTATTCACATGTACTTGTCAAATTTACTCCTGATAATTCACAAAAACATACAACTCAACAAAGAGCACAATAAATCCAAGGCAAATTATACACAAAGAAAACAAGTTTTCAAGTAGCATATATTCATGTTGAAATAACGAATACTGAAAGAAGAAAGGGCACTTTCTTCTAATGCCATGGCAAAGATGAAGCAAGGTGCAAAGAGCCACAGGAGAGGGGCCACAGTAAACATATGAGATAATTTCGGTAAATATTTGTATCAACTGGAACAAGTGAAGTTTCAAAAGTAATGTCAGGTACAACTGCATTCCTCTGTGAGAGGCCACCACAGGACACAGGCTCGTTTTTTGAAAGGATGAAGTCATTCTACTAATCCTTGCATAATCAGATGCGGTGAATGGGGAACCAACGAGTGAGTACAACATAAGAACAGGCATCAAACATAACCGGAAATAGTATTGTTCAGTGTGTGGCAGCAAAATATGCATTTTAGAAAAAACTTATTTCTCAAATCACGTGTTAACAATGTTAGCATGAGCACTGTGGAGACATCCTGAGCCATGCCTCCCTTTAGAATCTTAGGAGTCTGCACATTCTCTAAGTGGTCACCACTACAAGTGTTCTGCTAAAACGGGCACTTCACCGAGGTAACAGAAAAATAAAGTAACAGTGAGATTTCTTCCCAAAGGCACATGGAAGAGGCTGACAGAGTCCCAGACCCAGACAGAGGGGGGCTATCCCTACCCGTCCTGAACTTTCGCACACTGCATGGCCAAAGACAAACTCCCCACCGCCAAACAGGAAGCAGAGGCTGACTGTGGGGACTCTAAGCAGTCACCTGCTCCCTGGGTTTCTAAAGTGTTCAGTTGACATTAGTCAGATGTCCGGACACCAGTGAGAGGGACACAGGCAATGAAGTAGAATGTTCAAACTTTTGACAACCAAAAAGCTCTTTATAATCTGCTTAGGTAGAATTTCTAACACAAACTCCTTTTTTGCTTAAAAAGCAGATAAGGAAAATGTCAAATAGTGCACATGAATCTTCAGCTATTTGCCTACCCCCAAATGAGATAAGGGGCTACAGAGCACTCACTGCAGACCCCTAGTTATTAAATCAACTATACAGTCTCATGTTTAGGATATTTCAAATTCAGTGTGGATGTTTAGAAAACTGGACAAAATCAGGCAGCCCCTCCCTTGTCCCAAGCGTCCTCAATCTCAATTCAGCATGGCCAATCCCCCCTCCCCACCACCACCAAAAGCACTATTACCTCTAATAGTAGCTGAAAACACCCATCAGATACTCTAAACAGCATGTATTTTCACCAGGTAGATGGTTTCTTAAGATCACAGGAAGTCGCCAACTCTCGTCCCAGTTCAGAAGTCTTCTTTGTTACCCTTCATTTTAAACCTGGAGCTTCTTTCCCACTTGAAATATTCTAGTTGGCCTGCCCCAGCGGTTCCCAAGCTGCCTGATGACCAGAATCCCTTGGAAATGTTGAACATACAGCTCCCCAGGCTTTCTGGGAAACTAGTTAGATCTGTCTGACAATCTGCAAGCTGAGGAGGGTCTTCCACAGCTCACCCAGCGCTCATCTAGCATTTGGCAACCACGTCCGTACCTCACCAGCCACACAAAGCTCACAATATGCTAGGACCATTTGAATGATAGTTCAAGAATTATTCTTTCATTCCATATTCTTCTCTTTCAAGAAGATTAGGAGTTTCAGCTAGGGAACTATGTGCACACTAAAACAGGTAAAGGAACTCATCACAGAAATATAATACCCTGGGCCAACATACTGCATCTAAAAATGCACCGTGTCAGCAGGACTTTACCTAACACAACTGTGCTGCCCAAAGTGTCCCCCAGCAGACTCTGGTGTTGTTGTTGTTGTTTTAAATAGAACTAGAGACTTCTGACCCACCAGCGCTAACTCAGCTCATTCCAAACTAGGCTGTTAAATACACCTGTCTTGCTATAACAATGGCTGAAAGGACCTGCCCTCCTCCCATCTTTTTAATATAAGCTTTGTTCTGTTGAAAAATGTCTAACATTTTAAACAGGGGAGAGGAAAGCGGTCTACTAGATTAAATTTTAAAAGAATTTTGTTATTTCCTATACAAATATACATTTCAACCTTTACAACATTCACTCCAGGCTGACCTCCTTGTCTACACAAGAGTAAGAGATCAACATTTCCAGTCTGAGTTCAAAGACATTATTACTGATGTGCAATGTCCTCTGAAAGCTGTTGCAAATGACAGGAAGTACTGAAGACAACCAGAGGCTCTGGTGTTAAAGATGCATTCTCCATGTTTTCCAACAGCACACAGACTCCTTCAGAAAAACAAATAAGCTTATCTA
This sequence comes from Cacajao melanocephalus, assembly GCA_963573385.1. Classification (NCBI taxonomy): domain Eukaryota; kingdom Metazoa; phylum Chordata; class Mammalia; order Primates; family Pitheciidae; genus Cacajao; species Cacajao melanocephalus. The sequence continues at coordinate 9,221 of CAUYLG010054372.1, forward strand.
GATGGCCTCCCTAGCTGGTCATCTTCAGTTGACAGCATGCTGTGGCTGCTAGTCCACGTCATCTGGCTCTCCTATAAAAGCTTTCTTTTCTTGGAACTGCTTTCCTCCGTCTCCAGTCTCCTGTTGTCCCAGCCAGAGTTCCTCTTGGTATAATGTGTCTCAGAACCACAGTTCTCCTGCTCCCCTTCACTGAAAGCCCTGGCATCTCTCCTGTGACAGAGCTCCCCTTCCGGGTCATCACATTTGCTCTGACACGCAGAAGCCTCGGTGCTGGCAGCTGGAGATTCACCCTGCACAGGAGGTCTGACGCTGATCAGAGTAGACACTAGAGCAGTGGGCTGCAGTACGTTACCTAGGTCCTGGGGAATGCCAGGGAAGCCCGGCTCTCCTGCAGGGGGTGTTACTCCAGGATGCTGGGGGCTTGAGGGTTGTGGATGCAATAGGAATATTCCTCCTTTGACCGCAGTGCCCATCCTCTTCAGCAGTCGTGGGTCCCGAAGATGGTATTGAACAGGAGGCCTTTCAGGGTTCTTTGAAATAACAGTAAGAGGAGCTTCCTTGGAGTCAGAGGGTGTGTGGTATAGAGAGGCAGCAAAAGATGTCTTAGCAAATCCACTGTCTGGCTGGAGGCTGGGTAAGCCACCCTGGGGCCAGGACACCTCTGGGGCTATGTCAAAAGGGCGAGTGAGACTTCTCTGTAGCACAGGCTTGAGTTTCAGAATCTTCACTGCATCACATCTATAGTTTTTCTCACAGGTCTTAACAATGGCACCACGCTTCTGAGCATCCTGAATCAGCTGATTCCAATGATGATTTTCCTTGAAACAATGAGAAGGGAGAAATAATTACACCCCAAAGAAACATTGCTTGGGAGGCAGAGAGTTTCAGCTTTCATTTCTAAACAAATAATACATATTACTATATGAACAGATTCTCAAGATCCATTACTCATCAGACAAGATCAAAGGAAACAATAAATTTGATTACAAAATTATAAAGTCCCATTTCTTTAAAAAAAAAAAAAAAAAGACCTGGTCACAGCCTGTAAGGAAGAACTTCAACCACTTCCATGAGTGCAGTCAGTTGCAATGCACGTCTGCACTGGCCACTAGGAGCGTCATGTCACTATTTACATTTCAATTAATTAAAATGAAACAAAATTAAAACTTCAGTTCCTGAGTTACGTCAGCCACATTTCAAGTACACAGCCGTCACACATGACTAATGGCTACTGTACTGAGCAGTGCAGACACAAAACATTTCCATTATCAATCACAGAACCATCCTTTGGACACTGTTGATCTAGAGCACTGCCTACACCTCTTGGCAGGGCTAACATTCTGAAACAGGAAGGGCTAGTTTCAGAATGCAAAATTCTGAGGGCACGCAGCCATTCTAGAAAAAGGCCCAAGGCTTTCGTTGGATTTCCAAAGGCCTCCCAAACCCCAAATGCTAAAACATCTTAATCCACTGAGATTTCAAATATATTATCCCACTTTCTACGTGTTTTCTAGAGGAACTTAAGACATAAAATCGCATCTCGGAAAAGTCGCCAAACATGTGCATTCTCCTCTCTTCCCTACAGAGTTTCTTTAACAGGAGACTGCTACTTTACAACCACTAGAACTTGGGTCTCTTTAGAAAGAAGAAAGAGAAGAAAAAGGAGAGCTACCCTCTCATGGGGTATTACTCATAAAGGTAAGTTAGGAAAGCAGTGGGGCTACACAGTATTTACTTGCTGTGAGACCTTGGTCAGGTCATTTTACCTCTCTGAGCCTGTTTCCTCATCTGTAAAATAGGAGTAATATTTTATTTAATGGATTCTAAAGTGCACATTGCTTTCACATTTTACCATTTCTGAGCTTGGGGAGCCTCTTGGCCATGTACCTATCCTTGGGGATTTCATGAGGAAGCAATTATAATAACCCTTTGACTTTTAGTCAATAAACCATTTAAAGATCTTGCCTAAAAACCTTCTACCGACATTTTCGATAAGACAAGAAAACACTAGCATTAAAACTTATGCACTGGGTGGGCACGGTGGCTCATGCCTGAAATCTTAACACTTTGGGAGGCTGAGGTGGGAGGATCACCTGAGGTCAGGAGTTCAAAACCAGTCTGGGCAATATGGTGAAACCTCGTCTCTACTAAAAATACAAAAATTAGCCAGGTGTGGTGGCACACGCCTGTAATCCCAGCTACTTGAGAGGCTGAGGCATGAGAATGGCTTAAACCCAGGAGGCGGAGGTTGCAGTGAGCTGAGATTGCACTACTGCACTCTAGCCTGGGTGACAGAGTAAGACTGTCTCAGAAAAAAACAAAAAACCCAAAAACCTTATACACTGGAGATCAAGGGTTCTAAGAAAACCCTGGAAGCAACGGTGAAACTCGTAGCAAATGCTAAATTGCCAACCTCATTGTTGCACCAGGGATGAATGACAACACTGATGACTATGGATTGGGAAATGATTAATTAGTTCTAGATTCTCAAAGTGGAATATTTTTAGGAATATCTTAACCT
>CAUYLG010054373.1:0-46565 GCA_963573385.1 Cacajao melanocephalus
TGAGGAGGCCCAGACAGACTCTCTGGGAAAGCAGCAATGGGGTAGAGCTAGAGCAAACAGAAACCCCAGGGGGTTAAATGCCATCAATAGCAATGCCCAAGCAGGGCTGATGGGATAATGGAAGGGGGTATGTGTTTGGCCATTAACAGGCAGATAAGCTAACAGAACCACAGAAGCCACAGTCAGACTGGGCTGAACTGAGAAGTGGAGGAGCTGGATCCTATCTCTGGGATAATGGGATAATGGAAGGGGGTATGTCTCATCATCTTCTGAGGGAGCAAGGGGCAGGAAAGATATTCCCTGCCCTAGGAAGTCAGGAAACTGAAGGACCTTGTGATTTCCTCATAAAGAAGATAAGGTTTGGAACCCACTAGCCAACCATCTTCTTCATCTTTTAACTCATTCATTTGAAGAATCCAGAATCATAGGAAACAGGGAGCCTCTGACCAGGTTATGAGATAGGTACCTAAAAGCCCAGAGGAAGGTAGCAGAAATGAGTAAAGTGTGTCAGGTGTAAAAAAACTGAGGGATTCACAACAGGGAAAGGTGAGGGCTGGGGCAAACTGTAGGGGTAACAGTTATGCAGCACCCCGTGATTGTTGCCATGGAGGGATGTAGGTCCAGAGCTGTCACAGCTTCTGATTTTTAAAGAGGCACTGAAATTTTTGGATTTTTAGGTAAAATTTTCTGATGTATGTACATCTTAAAACAATTGAATAATTAAAATAAAAACCCTCCTTGGCCGGGCTCAGTGGCTCACACCTGTAATCCTAGCACTATGGGAGGCCGAGGTAGGAAGATTGGTTGAGCCCAGGATTTCGAGACTAGCCTGGTGAAACCCCATCTCTACAGAAAATACAAAAACTGTCTGGGTGTTGTGGTGCATAACTGTAGTTCCAGCAACCTGGGAGGCTGAGATGGGAGGATCACTTGAGCCCGGGAGACTGGGGTGGAAATAAATCATGATTATACACTGCACTCCAGTCTGGGTGACAGAGCAAGACTCTCTCAGGCAATAGCAACCACCACCCCCACCACCACAACACCCCAAACTCTCCTCTTGTGAGCCAGACAAAATGCATCTGTGGGGCCAATGGGCCTCTGATTTGCAACCTCTGTGGTCTAATTCTCATATTTTAGAGGGGTAACTGGGGTCTACAGAGAGGGTGAAACTTGCCCAAGGTGTCAGGGAACGTATATTATTATGAAGTGAAACATACATTCTCTAACTTGGAGTTTCTATGACGTATGAGGCCCAGTGGACACAAAAATGTTTTCAAAAGTTCCCAGCCCCGCACAAGCACATGATCTAGCAGGCAACAGTCCCATCCTCTCCAGCACATAGTGTGGTGCTTGTTAGAGACTGTAAAGGGACCTCTAAGGAAGCACAAAAGTGGCACCCCAGAAATTTCTGGCACTAAAATACCAGTGGGTGGAGCCATTCAAAGAACTTGATGGTTCCTTCTGGCCCTAACAGGCAGAAGGCTTTCTGGTGCTCAGGGGCCCAGTCTCAGAGGGCAGTCCCTGTGCGGGTCTTGAGGCTGGAGACTATCACTTGCTGCTAGAGCCTAGGAAGCAGGAGGTTCAGGCGGGGGCTCCTCAGCTGTGCCTGGTGGAGGGATGGCTGTGCCAGCAATTTACAGCCTGCTCTCTGCTGCCTAATTGCACCATCAGTGCTTGGTGTCGCAGGGCCAGGGTGAGGATAGATGGGCTGCTGTTATGGACCTAATGGCTGCTGCAAAGTATGGTGTTTAGTGTTAAATAGCCTGGCCCACCCGTGCGTGGGGGCCACCTTTCAGCTCCATATTGGGGCTGGGAGCTCAGTGCATCTGAGCTAGGTTTTCTGAGTGGCTGGAGAAGGGGCTCCCCATGAGCCCACTCTGTTCCTTACATCTCTTCCCCAGTCTAGGCAGTGGGGCTCCATGTTGGAAATTCTTGCCTCCCTGATGTTATTTCCTTTTCTCCTCTCTCTGGGTCTCTGAGCCAACTTCAGGAACAACCTCTCAAATGGTAGGGGCTGTGCCTTTAATGACTGACCAGGGGTCCCCCAAGATAAAGGCAGTGTCTCCCCTACGCTACTGGGTGGCTTCCACTGGGCAAGGTTTTATACCTGTCATCCAACTAGGTATTGTTCCCAGGATAAAGTTATACCTCCCTCTTTGGACTTGGGCCCCCTGAAGACGGGGCATATCCCTGCTCCAGCAGACTGTGTAATATGTGCTCGTCTCCCAGCCAGGGTCCCTGGGCTGAGGACTCCATTCTTTGATTCTTTACCTTATTAAGCCTCAGTTTCCTCATCTGTAAAATGATCTCTCAACACCCTTCTGCAGGTTTTCTTTCTCTGTGTTTTTTTTTTTTTGGTAAGGATTCAACCTTGTTCCTCAAAACATGGTCTGCAGATAGGCAGCCTCGGTGTCATCTGAGAGCTTGTGAGACATGTAAAATCTCAGGCCCCAACTAAGACCTACCAAATCAGGATCTGATTTTAACAAAATCCCCAGTGACTCTTACGCACTCTCAAGTTTGAGAGGTGCCAATTCACAAAGCGGCCAAGACACTGCCTAACGTCGTGGGCCTCAGTACATTTTGTTTCTCCTCCATCCTCATTGTTTCTTGTTTCCTACAGTGCAGCTGCCATGAGTGGGTGGAGGTGGAAAGCCAATTCCAGGGAGTGGTATGAAGCAGGTGCTCAGTAAATGTTTGGGCAATGCCTGAAGAGGTCATTGCAGCTGACTCTTGAAGTCATCCACCCTGTTCACTAGATCTTGGCTCCTTCCTTTTCTCTGTTTCTCTCTAGATTTTTTTCCCTTTTTCCCAGCTTGGAAGATGAAGGGTTACAATCTAGGGATCAGCAAAGCTCCCGTGCTACTATGGACAACAATGTGTGCTGAAGCCACATTACCTGGGGATTGAGCAGAGGAAAGGTAGTGGCCAGACACCATGCTGCCCCCAGAGAAGGGACTCCAAGTTCCTGGACACAGCCTTAATCCACTGTGTGGAGAATCATGGGCTAGGTACCCATCTCCACACCTAGTGGGACTTGTTATGTAGCCCAGGGTAAGTGAGTCTCCCTCTCTGTGGAAAGGAAGACTATAATATATATAGGCTTAGAGGGTAACCTAGAAATCCAGAGAGTTGGAGCAAACATAGGCATGCCTCCTGACCTCACACTCATTTCAAGACTCCCCTCTGCACAGTCTCTGATGAGGGAGCAGCAGTCCTCTCTTTTGAATTCCCAGTGCTGGGAATTTCCCCCTCACAGGGCAGCCTTTCCATGTGTGCACAGCTCTCATGGTTAGGAGGCGTCCTGATTACAGTCTCCCTATATTTCAATTTGATTAGACTCAACAAACAAAATCAAGGCCTACTTTATTCAGGGCAAGGGTCTAGGTTCTGGGAAGATAAGACATGATCCCTGCTGTCAGGGAGTATTTGGGGAGGACAGGGACCTGTGCAGACTCCTATAACATAGAACAGAACATGATGATCAGTTTGATCGAGAGCTCAGTGGTCTGGGATCACAGAGGGAGGAGATCATAATTGCTGTGGGTGTGGAGGAAATCAGGGAAGCTGCATGGAGGAGGAGGGGCTGTTTGAACTGGGCTTTGAAGACTGGGGAGAATTTCAGTGAATGTGTTGACTATTCTTCTTGTATATCTCTCAAATCTACCCCTTTTCTTTATTCTCACAGACCCTGCCTTGGTTCCAGTGGCCTCTTAACACTTACTTATCACTCTGTCTCTTTCTCATATCCCCACCCCCTGCCCCCATCCATCCTTTGCTCAGCTGCAAGCATTTTCTCACAGCTGTCAGTGACCCTGCTACATACTCAGACCCTGAGTTTCCACATCTCAGCACTATTCCCCTACCCTACACATTCCTCCAAGCTCCCCGTGCATGTGTGTACTTTATGCCTGTGAGCCATTGCACACACTATTCCCTTTCTCCAGCCTTCTTATGCACCTGCTAATCTATATGTATATTTTAGGATCCAACCTGTGCTGCAGGTGCCCTTTGCAGCCCTCCATCTACCATAGCAGCCATCACACTATATTTTAGTTATTTTGGTGAGACTGTCTTCTCTTGTTGCATCAGGCAGAGGCTTACTAATCTCGTCTTATTCAGCATTTTATTAGTAGTGCGAACGTAGCTACTTAGTGCATGTTGAAGGAACAGATGTCTAAGGTACTAAGCAGCATTCCAGGCAGAAAACACAGACTGGGCAAAGGCATGGAGGATGGATGAGATGGTAAGCTGCTCAGTGTGGCTGGAATGGGAGGTCAGAAATGAGGTGGGAACAGGTGGAAGTCAGGGAACAGGCAGGTAGAAAAAGGCAGGAGCTATTAGGCCCTTCTGGGTCCTAATCCTACCCTTTAGGGGAGGGACTGTCATGCCCTGGGTCCTAGGTTTAGATGGATGGAGAAGCTGGGCGCCTGTCCAGGATTTCCCAGCCTCCTTGGGCTTTGCCTTCCTCATTGAGATTCCTACCCAGAGGCAAGGGGGAGGGGAGATGACTTAGGGACGGCAGCTCTCAGATGCATCCTTATCCAGCACAGGGAGCCTGCCGGCCACGTGTATATCAGGGCCAGTGTTGTCTTGTTGCTTGCTAGGAAGGGAAGTGGGGGAGATAATTGTGTCTCCTCGGGAAGAAATATGGGTGCAGGCAGAAGCATCTTTCTTTCAGCTTTGGGAGAAGAGATGTCTACTCAGCATCTTCCTCCAGAGTGTGTAGGGTAGGGGAGCGTGTTTAACCCTTTCCCCTTAAACACCCTCTGTAAAATCAATTCCCAAAAGTTAATAATGCATAATTATGCAAAAGGAATTTGGAATAATTCAAAGAGGTTGACTGGGGAAAAGTTCTTGGGGCTAGGAAGGCAGAGAGGAGGTGGGGGAATCATAGGAGTTCAAGGGGGCTGTAGGCAAGTTGGAGCAAATATCAGTTTAGAAAGTGGCCATGGTGTCCATTTTAGTCTTTTTTTTGGTCTATCCCAATGTTTCTCTCTCTCTCTATCTTTCTTTCTCTTTCTTTCTTTTTCTTTCTGACAGGGTCTCACTCTGTAGCCGAGGCTGGAGTGTAGTGGCACAATCTCAGCTCACTGCAACCTCTGCCACCCAGGCTAGATCGATTCTCCCACCTCAGCCTCCTGAGTAGCTGGGAATATAGGTGGGCACCACAACGCCCAGCTAATTTTTTGTATTTTTGGTAAAGATGGGGTTTCACCATGTTGCCCAGGCTGGTCTTGAACTCCTGAGCTCAAGCAATCTGCCTGCCTTGGCCTCCCGGAGAGCTGGGATTCCAGGTATGAGCACAGTGCCTGGCCAATGTCTATCTTTCTAGATGCTTCTGTTTCACCCAGCCTGGGGCATTTCCATTTATCACCTTTCTGTTTCACTCATGGGGAGCCTGGTCCAAGGCCAGAGGCTGGCTCAGCAGGTACAGGAGGGGCTCTTGCTCTGGACCAGGCAGCTACCCCTCTCCATCACTCGATTAACTTGATTTCAAAATGAGCTTAATCACACCATCCTCCTTTCATGGCCCCAATCTGCAATTTCCACTAATTAATGATTGCAAATTGCTAAGTAACGAACCACTCAATGGTGCTGCTATTATTAATGGCTGGGAGTGGACCGACCTCGAGTAGGGGAGAAGGGCCATTAGCCTTGTGTGGAGGGCATCTGTGCTGGGGACAGGACCTGCAGCCCATGAGGAGGGCAGAGGAAGGGCATGGAAACCTCGGGTCCTGTCTGCTCCTTACCAACTTGGCTGGTAGGATGACTTGAAGCTAACCGACATCCCCCTGGTGGTGGCTCTGGGTGGGATCATGGGTGACAGAGTTGGGGACTGAGAGAGGTGGTGGTCAAAGCTATGCCAGAGATGGCAAACTGGGAGAAGGCATGTGGCCTAGAGAGCTGGAGATATGAAGTGATCGGCAAGATAGCTGATGGCAGGGGCAGGGTTGGGGGAGAAGAGGGCTGGGCCACCAGAAGATGCTGAGAGCAGGCTCCATGTGCTCCAAGTTGGCTCAGCCATTCGCAAAACATCCACAAGGCAGCTGTGTTCCCAGGAAGACCACACTGCATGCTTACGGGGACATGACACAGGGCCAGGAGAGGTTGTGGGAATGGAATAGTTGTGCCTGGGGGAAGCTTGGAAGTCTCATGGAGAAAGCACTACTTGAGTAGGAATTTCTGATGATGGTAAAGACCTGAGAGTGGGCAAGGGAAGGATATTTAAGGAGGAGGGGCCAGCATGAGTTAAACTAGGATACTCTGGGAACAGCTAGTCGTCCGATGTGCCCCGGGATAACCGGGGAGGAATGAGGCAGAGACGGTAAGGCTGGAGACGTGGACAACATCAACTTGGAGCTGCAGCCCGGGGGGTGGTGTTAAGAGTATAATAGGCTTCAGAGTTGGAACCATACAGGTTTGAATCCCAGCTCTGGCACCTATGAACTATGCTCTGAGACATGTTGCCTGACTTTTCTGAACCTCAATTTCCTCATCTGTAAAATGGGGATAACAGCAGTCTCCACTTTATAATAAAGGTTTCTATGAGGTTCAAGTGAATTAATGCATATAAAGTGTTTAGAATAGTGCCTGGCATAGAGAAGGTGCTCCATAGAAGTTAGCCGTCATTATTAATTATTATTATTATTTTAGAGGCAAAGGGTCTCACTCTGTTAAACAGGTTGGAGTCAAATGGTGCAATCATAGTTCACTGTAACCTTGAACATTTGGGCTCAAGCTATCCTCAGGCCTCAGCCTCCTGAATAGTTGGAATTAGCCAGGAATGTACCATCATGCCTAATTAATTTTTTTTTATAGAGAAATCATCTCACTACATTGCCCAGGCTGGTCTCCAATTCATGGGCTCAAGTGATCTTCCTGCCTCAGCCTCCTAAAGTGCTGGGATTGTAGGTGTGAGCCACTGTGCCCAGCCAGCCATTATTATTATAATTGTTCTATAAAAAACATAGCACCATTGCAATATTTTCCAAGGGAGAAGGACATGATCACAGGAACTAGAAACAGAGTGCCCAGAAGGGCATTCAGAAATAGAAATGCATGAGATGTTTTGAGTTTTCACAGTGGCTGGGATGGGGGGATCTCCTGGTATTTCTTAGGAGGGGACCAGGGATGCTAAATATCCTGCAATGTGCAGGACATCCCAGATGATGAAGAACCATTTCCCCCAATATACTAGTGATGCCAGTGAGAGACTCAGCTTGGATGGCTAGCTCTGGCTCAGGAAGTGATTAGTTTGAAGAGAATGAAGGTCAACTTTAGCTCTTGGTCCATGTGACCATGGGCGGGGCTGGCTGTATAGCAACACAAACTCCTGTGTCACTTTTTCTTTCTTTCTTTCCTTCTTCCCTTGCCCCCTTGCCCCCTTGCCCCCTTCCTTTCCTTCTTCTTTTGTGCCAGATACTATTAGATTCTGGGAATGAAATGGTGGATGGGTAGCATTTCATGGAGTTTAGAGTCTAGAGAGAGGGACAGCCAGATAAGCAGGCATTATCATACTGACCTATGACAAGGAGGTATGCGGTGCCGTGGGAATGTTTAGAAGGGCATGTAACCCAATTCTGGGTTCTGTGTTCAGAAAGCAGAGATGTTCACTCAAGTTTCCTCAACAAATGGATCTTACTGTAAGGCTCCAATAGCAGGGTAAGGGGGAATCCCATGGGAAGTACAGGATTTAGGCATCAGTCATGGGATCCAGGAAGAAAAGTCAGGATCCAGGGTGATTACTGGCTCTGGTATTTTCTGGCTCCCCTAGCAGCACTGAGCCTTGCTTTGTGTCCCTCTGCTGAGTGAGACATCATCAGTATGGCTCAGCTGTGCTCTGCATGATGGTGGCTTCTTTCTGGGTCTGTCTGCTTCTCTTCTCAATGTTTTCTTAGTTTCTATTTACTTGTAACTTCGAGCCATTCCTGGTCCCTTGTGGCCCCTGGCAGCCTTGTGGACTTGGCTTGTGCTTCTTTACCTCCTTAATGTATTTTCCAGTTAAAATTCTGCAAAGAAAGAATCTGAGTAGCTTAACTCAGTCCTGCTAGGACTTTCCCAGCTTGGCCACCTCCAAGGAGCCTGCACCTGGTCCAATCAGCTGTGTCCTGGTCACATGGCACAGGTCTCCTAGTGCAATGGCCAGCAAGCCTGATGTTCCCATCATTGGCTTGTCCACGATGTTGGGCTTTGTGTTTCAGATACATACAGCCTTCTTTATAAACAGCTCTAAAGCTGGCCCAGCCTAGCAGGGTCCAAGAACCACATTAACCATGGTGGGTGCCTTCCTCTCTTTCCAAGAATGACGATGACCTAAGTTGTAACTATAACCAGAGGTGAGTTCAGATGGCCACTTTAAGAGTTCCCCCTCTCTCCAGAAGCTTCTTTCCCCTATAACTTGTCTAATTTCTGCTGTTACCAATGGTGAAATTCTTGATAGCTATTCTGGCCATAGTTAGCCTTGATTCAACTGGCACAAAGGCCTAAAGAAGTGGGTCGTATCATGATTTTCCCAGAATCCTGCCTACCCCTGGCAGGTTTATGTCTTTTCCTGGAATGTGGTATGGTGAGAAACAGAGTGGCAAGTTTGAATCCAGGCTCCATCATTTACCAGCATGGCCTTGATTATCTGCTTGAGTCTTAATTTTTCCACCTGTAAAGTGGGGATCAAAGTATGGACATCGCAAGTTATGACTGAGTGACTGGCTCACAGCATTGCTCAGTAAAGATGGAAAAATTAAGACTCAAGCAGATAACCAAGGTTTGATTGTGCTGTCCCTTCCTCTGCTTAGGGACATTGGTTCTCATGAGTTTGATGTGCTGGTGGTGGTGGAATGACTAAAAGACCTTGGGTGATAGAGTTGCACCAGGTTCACAGCCATGAATTTTGATATGATTTTGTTGGAAGGAAGGAATTGAGGGGGCTACAAGGGGATGGTCTGTCCATCTCTCAGGATTTCCCCAATCCATTTCCCTTGTTCTTTACTTAGTTTAACTAGCGCCTGTCACCTGTCTTCCAACTCTTCTGCAAACACAGCACTTCCGCTCACCCTGTAGGCTGCATATCTCTGCTTATACCAGCTCTCTCTGCTCAGAAGGATTTTCATAATTCCTCCTGGGCCTGGAACTAACCATGCTTCTAAGTTCTCCCAATCGCACTTCGATGAAGCTTAATATTCACCATCTCCTCCCTGGTTTCTCTGTCTCACCTTCTCTTCATTTCTCCACTTTTCTCTTACCTTTTGTTCCATTTCTTTGGTTCCATCTCCATGGCCAAGATGCTTCAGTGGAGCCCATTTTTACTCCTGCTAAAGACTCAAGGAGATGGTTAGACATCTAGAAGAACTTCCTAACACCACGTATGTCCAAAGCATTTTGTTGACATCTTTCTGAAAAGACAGTTTGAGGGAGACAGATGCTGATCTCTCTGCAGGTCTCCAGAGAAGTTGTGGGGTATGGGAAGGAGATGGGTGGGATTTAGGACTCTGCTGGGTGGATTTGAATGCATTATTGTTCTCTGCCAATATTCCTCCATCACTGTTGGATAACTTTAAAATCTTTAAAGATTTTTAACAGTAAATAACATTCAGTGCAAAAAAAAAAAAAAAACAAACAAAAAAACCCGGTTGAACAATAAGCCATTTTCATCTCTCCTCATCTCCTCTAGCCTTTGTTAACACAAGCACTTGTTTTGCTTCATTGTAGCCAACATGTGAAGACATTTTCTGCTTTTCCCACTTAATGGTATCTTACATGAATGTTTCTATTGTACTCACTTAGTCTACAGAGCTGTCATTTTTAATAACTACAGCACATTAATATAACCACCATTTGCTTACTGCTATTGTTGGGCATTTGGGTGGTGGCCAAATTTCCAATTTTGCCAACAGTGCTGCCACGCGCATCTTTGTCAAATTACTTTTTGTTCTTTCCCTTTGGATTATTCCCAAGGGTTTATTCCCAATAGGAGAATTACCAGGTCAAAGGGTATAAGCAGTTTTGTAGCCCATGTTCCACATTGCCAGATTGCTTTTTGCAAGGAAAGACTCAAGTCGTAGCACCACCAGCAGCGGGCACAGGGAAGGAACTGAGCGGTGGGAGTGGGCATTTCTGTTTCTAGGGACTAGGCTCAACCCCTAATTTGCTGTGTGACCTTGGGCAAGTCAATTCCCCTCTCTGGACCTAGGTTTTCTTGTCTGTAAAGTGAGGGAGTTGGGCGAGATGCTCTTAAGAGGTCTCTCCTGACCTGATCTGGGATGAGGTCCCTTGATAGTGGGCTGGTTTGACTGGGGGACACTAGGGTCTCAGACTCACTGGGTTTTGCATCCCTTTCCTCATCAGTGGAGACAATGCCAGGATGGTTTCCTCTTTGTGTGTTAGATGGATTGTGCTGTATGTTTGTGGGGTGGGGGTTGTGGGGAGGCAGTGTCTGGCGATTCCATGCGGGACTTGCCTGGGTTCTGTCAGTTCAGCTGCTTGTGTTGTTTAGTGAGTGGCATCCATTTTGCTTGGTCGACATCCATGCTGTTGTTAAGTGATTGGAATCTCATTCCTGGGCATGCAGGAAATGCTTGGGAGTTGAACAGAACTGGGTTTGAGTCCAGCCTTGCTACTTGTTGGCTTTGTTGGAAGTGAGAAGATGACTTAATATATCTTGGAACCTCAGTTTTCTCATCTGTAAAATGGGAATAAAACACTCACCTTAGAAGGTTATTCCAGAGATGTAATGAAATAATGCATGTAAAACATGATGGCAGTGCCTGGCCCTCTGGAGTACTCAGTATTAATAATATTTTCCAAGAACTTTTTGTCCTTCCCAGTCTGGTGTGATGCTTCTCAAATGGAGTGTTCACAACACAAGTTATTGCTGTTTACTCTCCTCTGAGGAGGATAAATGGGGCAGGGTCCTCCAAGGTGTCCAGGAAAGGCCTTATCTTCCTCGGGGTTAGCCCCACCCTGATGTCTTCCGGATTCGGTCCACCTGCTCACTCTTCTGTTGGCCTCCTTTCCCACTGCACTCACCGGCCCCATGGCAGAATCTCTTGGCTCTGGAGCAGTTGGAGGAGTCTGAGGCCAGCAGCGCCCAGCCCTAGCATGAAGGCAGCCTGTTGGATTCTCTCCCACCTCTGGCTCTGATTCCAGCCTTTGATCTATGTTCCATTCTTGTCCTGGAGCCTTTCCTGCAAATACAGGGCTTTTAGAATTGGGATCTCTTGACATTTTCTCTAGCTCCTGCAGAGCCCTGATCCCTTCCTCAGAGCCAAGACCCTGCCAGTGGTGCCTGTCCTTCCCTCCTGCCTTGGCAGCAGGCCTGCAGCCAGGCTCTTCTGGGTCCAGCTGCTTGGGCTTTCCTTTCATCCATCGCTCTCCGTGGATTTCCCCAGAGTGCTTGCCCTGCCAGCACCCCTCTCCCACCCTCCCTTGCCATGGGATCATCTGCCTTGGGAGAGAAACCAATGGAAGAGCCTCCCAGAGGCAGCCTGCCCACAGGGAGATCAAGCCAGGGCTCCAGGTCCAGAAACTTCTAGGCCAGCAGGTTTGAAAAAGTGGTAGCCTCACTCTGAACAGTCAACCATGGGGGTTGTTGCAGGAGGTGAATGCGGTAGTGGGGAGGACTTCTGGGCCTGGGCTTTGCTGGCCTCTTTGGGGAGTTGCCAACAATATGGGCAGTGCCCTCCCATGCTGTTCTAATGCCCAGGCAGGAGGAAGATTTGGTACCAATGCCAGGAGCGAGGCTAAGTCTGTGGATGGAACCAAGGGAACATAGGAGGCATGGTGCTCAGGGCTTTCAATCCAAGAGACTCAAGTGCTCGCTGTCTGTCTGAACTTCTTTTACTGTCCGCTTCTTCATGGAGCAAACCTTTAACCAGTGCTTCCCTGTGCTGGGGATGGGAGGATTCACACGAGGCATTGTCCTGCTGCTGCCCTCAGGGAGTTTTCATTCAACCAGGAATCGGAAAACTCCAGCCTGTGGGCAAATCCAGCACACCACCTATTTTGTCCATAAAGTTTTATTGGAACACGGCCCATTTGTTTCCCTATGCCACATTCCCTCTACAGGGGCAGAGGTAAGTAGTTGGTATAGAAATTGTACAGCCTGCAAAGTGTGAAGTATTTGCTATCTGGTTCTTTAGAGTCTAGATGGAGCAATTTGAGCCCAGCTCCTGCTCAGGGACTTGCTGTAGGTTGGCTGTGAAGGTAGTGGTGTCAGAGCCACATGTTCCCAGGAGGGCCAGGCTGAGACTGCTGCCCAAGCACAGATGCCCAAACCTTTCCATTAACTGCTGGTCTTCCTAGCGAGGTGTGCAGACCCCAGAGTAGAAGGTTGTAGCCCAGGCCAGGACGGTGGCCCCCCAGGAGGCTTTCCTGACTCTCTGCTCGGGCCCAGGGCTGGGGTCCTTTCCCACTTCTTTGAACACTTCCTCATTTGTAAGTGGCCAGAACTTTGGGGGAAGAATCTGCCCATGTCCAGCCCTGTCCTTTCCACGTTCCTTGTCAGATTAACAGTAGATGTGGGCACTGTGGAAGGGAGTCCAAGCTGCCATGGTCTCATTTTATCCACATGTAACATGGAGACAAGAAGATTCCTGGGTCCTTGGCTGTCCCAGAAAAAAGTAGAGGCCTTCATTCTGCAGTCGGTTTGGCTGTTATTGCAGTTCTTTTGTAGGGGAGGAAGGGAGATGGACCTCTTCAACAGAGAACCATGGTTTTTTCCTAATGAGCCTCAGGCAGTAGACTCTCATTCCTGAAAAATGTCTTCCCAAGTCCTGGAAGCAATACAATTAGCAGCTTCTTTGTTCACAGTGTTAATTAACTTGTTTTTTCTGAGCACACCTTCTTCCAGGTATAGCCCGTCATCTCTGGGGTGCTGGCAGGGGGAAGGCAATTAGATCCTTGTTACTGTGCAATTAATTATGGCTTGAAAACTACTTGGGGAGGCTGGGAGAAATTCCTCGACAGCACCAGCACCAGGAAGAGGCCTGGTTTAGGTATAGGCGGTGAGCTGATTGGGAGATTAGAGCAAAGGCAGTGGAGCCTGATTCAGGAGATTACAAGAAAGGCAGATCTGGACACCTCACTACCCTGCTCAAGAATTTTCAGTGGCTTCCTAGTCCCTACCAAGTCAAGACCGAGCTCCTTACTTGAGCATTCAAGGTCATCCATCTATTATCTGGTGTAGACCCATCTTCCCAGAGTTCTCTCTCATCATAGCTACACAGAGTCTATGCTCCCAGAAAAGCTAGAGCTCATGCTCCTTGGGCACAATCTCCGTGCCTTTGTTCACACTGTTTCCTCACCTGGGTTGCCATTCTCCTTCCATCTCTACCTACTGAAAAGCTCTTTGTTCTTTAGCTTGTTGCAAATACTGCCTCCTCCCTGGAAACTTTCCTGAAGGCAAGTGTGGTCTTAGAAAGACGAAGGGCATTGGACCCAGATAAATTTGGACTCAAGTTTCTTAACCTCCCAGATCCTCATTCCCCTGCATTCCCTACATGGCAAAGAGTATACCTCAAGGCCTGCCTCACAGATAATGTGTGCCAAGTGCCTGGCGCGGGTGCTTAGACCTTTCACCTGCTCAATGCTTGAGCTGTAGCTTCAGCATTGGTCTCAGCAGTAATGGCCTCGCTGCGCCTGGGTGATGGGCTCTCCTACTTGTAAACCAGTTTCCGTCTTTTGTCCCCTGTGTCGTTGGTCTCTGCCTGCTGAGGGATGTATTCGGACCCTGGACATGAGCCTCAGAGAGGGTCTGAGGGTTTAGATTTCAGTGAGGGTGGTACTGTCCCCAGGGGCATTTTGGATCATCATCATGATTTGGGGATGTTCCTGGCTTTTAGTGGGTGGGACTAAAAATGCTACACGTCCAGCCAGGTGTTACATACGTGAAACACCAGTGTATATTAGTCCGAGGCGAAAGCCTCAGGTTGTACAGACACTAAGCTGAGGCCGCGCTACTCAGGTTTCCTGTTTTTTGGCATGATTTAATATGTATAACATTTTCTAGGAATGCAACCACCAGCAAATTGAGGGAAGGCTGGACTTGGTTTTGATAAGCATTTTACTAAGAATTGCTCACCAGTTGGAAAACCACTACATGGATGGCCGTGCTGCTCCTGATGCCTCAGTCTCTGAAGGAACCACCTGGTTGATCATCATTTGTAGGTGTTCAGATGCCCCAACAGTTAGGTGCAAGCTTCTCACTCCTTCCTGTGTCTTCTTGGGTGGTGGTGCTCAAGCATTCACACACTGAAATGCACAGTGTTTTATCGTAATCTTTCTTCCTGTTTATTTCTCCTTGATACTACATTTGGGCAAAATTATGTATGCAGGTACATAATGTGTGGAGGTAAGTTACATGCTGTATAAATTTCATTATAAAATGTTTCTTGTAAAAGGGAGTGGTAATAAGCCCAGGCTGGAAAAATTCCTAGCTGGGCCTCATCCTGGCTTGGTCAGGGACAAGGACCAGGTGGTGGTTCTGGGGGCTGCTGGGGGCTGTGTTGCTGCTTCAGGTCCCCCCACCCCTCCTGCTGTTAGAGTGTGTGTGTGTGTGTGTGTGTGTGTGTGTATGAGAGAGAGAGAGAGAGAGAGTGAGCACAAGTGAGCGCACCAGGCTGATGTCTGTGTGTGGCATGAGTGTGCAGAGCCACGCATGCTGCTGTGTGTGTGTGCCTGTGAAGACGTTCCCATCCTGTGGTGCACCTGCGTCTGGGGGTGTCCTGGGGGCTGGGTTGTCAGCAGCTGCTAGATGCTCCCTCTTATGGCCTTCAGTCTTTCAAATGAGAGGGAAACAAACATTGTTCATCTTTAGGGGAGCCTGCCTCCCAGTCTCCCTGGTCTCTGCCTGAGATGGGACAGCCAGTCCAGCCAAAGGGGTACCTTCTGCCCTGCCCCCCTCCCACCAGCCCCACCCACCTCCCAGGATAAACTCTTTAACCAGATAAAGGAGCATCAGGGCTCCCAGTCTGAGTTGAAGCTAAACCAGGAGAAGTTGTCCCATCCCTACCATATCTGGACATTGGGCCTCAGTTTCCCCAACTGGACAATCCAGATGTTTCTCTTGCACTCACATTTATTTGTCTAGTCTAAGATTGTCTCTTGAATTTCAGATCTTTCCCCTGCACCCTTTGCCCCTTTCCAGGGCTCCCAGGCCAGGCACCCTGCAGCATCTGGAATGGATTAGAGTTAATAAAAGGCTTCCTGAAGCATGCTGCTTCTCCCCACCCCAGGCCAGCCTCCACCCTGCCAATCCTCCTCCAGTGCTGTTTGTGTTTGTAGTGGAAAGTGGCTCCTAATAGGAAGCTAATGTCTCAGAACGCAGTGCCTGCCTTCAGGAGCACGGGCCCCTCGTTACCCTGCAGCTAATTAGCTGGTGGCTGTGGCAGCCACTGCGTGGCTTGAAGGTGATGGCTGTGGGGGATGTGGGTGGGGCTGGCAGCCTCACTGCTTACCAGCTTTCAATCTGCAAGCAGTGAAGCGCCTGTTAGGGTTGGGAGAGCAGGGAGCTGGGTGTGCTGGGCAGTGCTGGGAATGTGTGTGTGTGCATGTCTGTATTTAGGGATGGCATGTGGGATGAGAGGGGATGACTGACCTTGAACTCCTTAGTCCTGGACCTGGACTGGGTCCAGGTCTTGCGCTATGGCCCATCATTCTGGGGGTGTGAACCAGCCCTGCAGGGGTCTCTGAGGGGCTCCTCCTTCTGTGTCCAGGGCTCCAGGCCTTCTGCTAGCTGGGGCAGGTTCTCCAGTTGGTAACATGAAAGCCTTGTCCTAATGAGCTTGTCTTCCCCTCCAGGCCCTTCCTCTCTGAATAGCCCTGCTCTGTGGCTTGTGGGCTGTTGGGGCTCAGGCTGGCAGTTGGGGTGATAAAGGGATTTGAGGTGACTGAGTCAGTGCTGCAGGCTACTTGAAGTTGACACCCAGACTCTTCTTCAAAGACCGTCTGCACCTGTTTCAATCTGAAACAGCCTTCCCCCGCTCACCTCTGTCAGGCAGTAGGCGGGAATTCCAGAAGGCCTCTCTTGCTGCCCCAAGCCCAGAGCCTTGGGAGATCCTTTCACCTAATTGTTGGGTCCAACACGTAAAATCACACATTCTTCTACTAAAAACTTATTAGTTGTTTATCGGAAATTCCAATTTAGCCAGACATCTTGTGTTTTATTCCTCTATGCCTACAAAACCTGGAGGGTAATGTGGTCCCTTGAAAATGGGCTTGCCAGGGTGATGGCTTGCCCTGGGTGTGGTCCGGTGCACCCCTGAGCTTGCTCATGCATGAAACAGGCATCACAATGGCAAGGTGGGAGGGTAAAAAGGCCCATGGATTTAAGGTTTGGGTTGGACAGCCTCTCACCTTCCTCTTCTGCTCCTGGTATCCTTAGAGGCCACACAGGGTCCTGCCTCCCAAGCCTGGCCAGTCTCCTCCTGGAAGGAGCAGTTCCCCAGGCCTGGGCTCAGGCATCTGTGTGACTGACAAGCTGTGAGGTGACTCCAAGGCCCAGTTGGGATGGGGAGGGGCAGCTCCAGTCTGGCCTCCCCGCTGCATAGACGAGGACATGGAGGTGAAGCCACAGTGTGAGTTCTCAAATCCAGCTCTCCTTCCAAGTGGGAGTTGCTGGACCGTGTTTCTGCCACCTTTGTCCTATAGCAGGGCAAGCCACAGGGAGAGGTGCTGTGCAGAACAGGGCATGGGAGGGTCTGGTTACTTCAATGGGGCTTCTTTGTGCCCTCCTGGGTCCTCTGCTGGCTTAGGTGCAGGCACTGAGCTGAGCACAGTTTGGGAGATTAGAGAAAAGGCAGTGGAGCCCGATTCAGGAGATCACAGAAAGGCCAATCTGGGCACCTGACTACCCTGCTCAAGAACTTTCAGTGGCTCCCTAGTCCCTACCAAGTCAAGACCAGACTGCTTACTTGAACATTCAAGATAATCTATTATCTGATGTAGACCCATCTTCCCAGAGTTATGTCCCATCACAGATACAGAGGGTCTATGCTGGACTCTGGACTCTGCGTTACATACAGGCCCGATGCTGCCTTCTGGGATTCTTGGGCACATGGAGGAGACAGATCTTAGCAAGGTCACAGCACTGTGGACTGTGTGCTGGGATAAAGGCCAGATGGAGTTGCTCACGGTGTGGAAAGATGAGGCATCTAGGTCAAGAGGCCAGTGCCGGACAGTAAGCTCACTGCTGCTTGCCCTGCAGGCTGGACTCGCTGCTCACTCAAGTCCCCCCTCAGTGCCTTGCACAGTAGCTCCCGCCACCAGGCCTTGTTCATACTCTTACCCCTCCCTACTGCCAGCTCCTGCCTTTTCCTTAAATCCCGGACATAGAACATCGTTACTTGACTATGCGTCCCCAGCACCTAGTGCATTGCGTGTAGTAAGTGCTCAACAAGCAGTTGCTGAATGGACAGATGGATGGATGGATGGATGGACACTGGAGATAGAGTCAGGTGACTTGGATTCTTGCCTTGGCTTGACCACTACCTGGCTGTGTGCTTTAGGACAAATCATTTAACCTCTCTGGACCTCAATTGTCTACTCCCTAATGCTGTTAACACAGATTAATTGAGTGAACACAGATGATCTGTGATCTCTTATTAATATGGTCTCCCTGGCCCTAAGTCCCTAGGGTACTTCCTTCCACCTACCCACCTGTAACCACAGAAGAACTGTGTCCACATGCTGTGTATGCCTTGTCTTCTAAAAATGGCAGGGTCCAGGAGTTCTGCCACCCATCCACATGACCATTCATCCACTGAAGGGCTGATCGGTACCTCCAGCCCTGCCTCCCTCCCATGCTATCCTAAGGCCCATCCATCCAGGCTCTCATTTCCCTGCTTCCCCAAAACTCAGTACATAGGAATCTAGACTCAGCCTCTCTTCCCTCAACCTATTGCCACCTTTGAAAGCTTTGAAAGCTTTTGAAACCTTTGAAAGCTTTGTGTGAAAACAAGAATGTAAAAAATCTCATTAATACTTTTAAAAATGTTGACTATATGTTGAAATGAAAATATTTTGAATATATTGGGTCAAACAAAATATCTTATTGAAATTAATCTTATTTATTTTTACTTTTTAGAATGAGGTTGCTAGAAAATTTAGAATTACACATGCGGCTCACTCGCACTTTACTTCCATTGGAGAGCACTGCCCTTGAGGTAGACTCTAGGTTCAAATCCCTGCTCCATGAAGCGTTAACTGTACAGCCTTGGGTAAGTTGCTTAGATGCCTCAGTTTTTCCATCTGTAAAATGAGGATAGTGTTAGAATCCTTCTCACAGGGTTGCTGTAAGTATTAAATGGGTTAACATGTGCTTTGAAGATAGTAAGCCGAATACAAATATTAACCATCATTCTGATTAGTTACTCAATATTTGTTGAATAAGGCATTGAATTCCTGAATCTTAACCTCCTTACCCCCAGACCATCCCTGCATCTACCACTTATCTCTGTCATTCAACATTTATTCGGCAAATATTTATTGAGAATCTACAATGAGCCAGGCATTGTGATTGACACGGCAGGCAGAGAGGAACATTTAATCAATTAATTAATTCAGTGAATCTCTATTGAGCATATCTTTTGTGCCAGGTGCTAACTGGACTCCGGGATACATACAGACCCAATGCTGTTCTCTGGGATTCTTGGGCACATGGAAGAGATAGATCTTAGCAAGGTCATGGCACTGTGGGCTGTGTTCTGGGATGGGGGGCAAAAACGCTGGACAGAATCCCCTTCCCATGCCAGGTGGGTAGAGGAGGGAGGTGTCAGGAAATGCCCCCTGGAAGGGCTGTGAGGCAAGTGGGGGTCTGGCCAGGCAGAGGAAGGCCACTCCCGGGAGAGGAAAGACATTTCCTCTATCATCCATCATACGCTGAGCAGAGAGAGGCAGGGTCATGAAACTTAACCTGAAACGCGCAGCCACATCAATATCAGTCGAGGCGGCTGTTTCTTTCTAAGTGGACAAGCCAGCTGGGTGATTGAATTTTTCACTCATCATTAAGATGTTGAACAGAATCTAGAAAACAGCTCTCCAGCCAGGAGCCTCAGCATCCTTGGGCTTGGGGCCCCAGACGGCAGCGCCCTTCCGACTATCCCTCCTCCAGTTCCCCTCCTAACCCTAAAGCCAGGCTCCTCTGCCATTTAGAGCACAGCTGGTAAGTCAAAAGCAGTTTAGCGATAATTCCACCTCCGCGCTAAAGACTTCCAGGGACTGTTAATGAATTTAAATGCTGGGGATTTTCTCAGATGCCTCACTGCATATGTTCTTCACATTAAGATGCTAATGAGAGGTCTGCCGGACAGGGGTGCTGGAGCTGGGCCAGGGATGGTGGCTGGATAGGGTCACTGGCTGGTCAGGGCTTTTCTAATTCCTTATCGGCGCACAATCAGTGAATTCTCCCAACAGGTTAAGCGGCCTCCATCTCTGTGGAGACTGGAGATTCAGTCAGCTGGGGCTGGGCCATGCTGGCTTGTAGCAGCCTTCTCCTCAGACCCGAAGGCTGTTGGGCTCAGGCCTTATCAAGCAGGCAGGAGAAATGCTGTAGGACTCCAAGGCCTGGGGCCCTGTCCAAGAAGCCATGCCTTTCTCAGGGACCCAGATGGACTGTGCCAAGGCTTGGGCCCCAGATCCGTGCCCTTGGGAGGCTCCAATCTTGAAGGGAAGCACCAATTCTCATGGGGCGGAAGAAGTGGATGAAAGAGGGTAGGGCAGGTGGAAGTTGGAGGTGTTTATCAGGAACGGAGTGGCTTGGGCACGTAGAGGCTGGGGAACGGCCGGGATGATACCCGGGCTACCCTTAGGAACAGCATGAGAGACAGTTGGCCTAGCATCCCCATGGGGGTAGGGGGACGGGTCTCCTTTCCACAGAAGCCAACAGGAAAACAGAGAGGCAGGAGACTAAGGGTGCAGAAGGGCAGAGAGGTTGAGAATGGCTGCCCTGGCTTGCATCCTGCTCCTGCCACTTACGAGCTGTGCAACCTGGGGCGATATGATACCTAACCTTCCTGTCCCTCAGTTTTCCCTTCTGTAAATGGTGACAATAGCAGTACCTGCCTCATTCCTGATGACGAGTTCATATATGTTCAGCATTGGCACACTGGGAGCACTTACTCCGCATCTGTAATCATTTCTATCAGTGGCCATGGTGGCTGAGGTCCTCTCAGGCCAATTTTCAGGTTCTGCTTCTAGGGAAGAGACGGACAGAGGAGACGTGTAGAGAAGCAGGGTCTCTGCCAGGAGGTGCTGGGGAAGGGACTCTGAGGCATGAAGCCTCCCATCCCTGCTCGCTTCCACACAGCCAGGCAAATCCCCCTGGCAGGACAGCAGCTGCCAGCTTCCCTGGAAGCAACTTCCCTCGGCTTCTTGCAAATCCACTGACAATTTTGTAAATTTGCTTAAGGATTAAATTAATAAGCTGCTCTTCCTTGGCTCCCACAGCTGTACAGACCTGCGCTCCTGTACTCCAGGAAGTGCCTTCTGAGGCTGAGTTTGGGGGAGGTAAAGCCACCTCAGGACTTACTCCCTCCTCAGGGGAGCCCCTGGGGGTGACCCCAGCACTTCCTTCTGCAGCCCGTGGCTCCTGCATGAGTGTGACAGAAGGTCAGGGGACCTTCCCGCTGGTGGTTGTGTGAGCATTTGCAAGTCCATCTTTGTGTGTTGTCTTCCTCTCTCGGCCTGGAGTTCTTGAACTCAGAAATCTGCCTCCCCCATTGCACTGGGAGATCTGCCAGGATTGGATCTGTGTCTCTCCCATCAAACTGCACTCTCCCAGGGACTATGCCTGCTTCTCAGAGGGGAGCCTCCCAAAGGGAACCTCCCCTAAACCTCCATGTAGGTTTAGGGCCTGGAACCCCCTTCACATGCCCATGTACTTCTGAATGGGGAGGGATGTCTGGGGACAGAGGAAGAGGGGGTGGCAGGACCCTGTTCTGGACATCTCTGCAGATGTGAGACAGATCCTGGGGGTTGAGTGCGGGGGAATGTTCTATCCATGCTGCCTTTTCTGGGCTCCTTAGGGCTGGCTGGTCCCAGAGGGAACACGGGTGATGAGGTTGGGTGGAACAGGGGATGGAAGGGGTGCCTAGGGTTGGCAGAAGCTCCCCACAGTCTTCAGATGCTCCTGTGCGATGCTGGCAGCCTTTGGGATGGGAGGGCTGTGTGTGGGGAGCAGCATCTTTTAGGTTCCTGTGGCCCACTTCCCTGACATCAGCAGGGCCTGGACTGTCCCAAGGTCCCCAGCCTCCCCCTTTCTTCCCTTAGCACAGGCCTCTCTGGGTGGCTGGAACTCTGTGGGACTGGGCTGGGATGGAATCTGCCCCAGCCCTGGGCTGAGGCCATGGCTGTGGTATCCCCCAGGACCACTCCATCTTCACTGTCTCCATCTTCAGCTCCTTCTGCTTCTTGCCACAAGATGAACTTCCTGCTGAGTAATTGGAGCTGGAGAAATGGTGCATCCATCCAGCTGCTGTGCTTGGAGACTTTGATTAAGGGTC
This sequence comes from Cacajao melanocephalus, assembly GCA_963573385.1. Lineage (NCBI taxonomy): Eukaryota > Metazoa > Chordata > Mammalia > Primates > Pitheciidae > Cacajao > Cacajao melanocephalus. The sequence goes on from CAUYLG010054373.1 coordinate 21,498, forward strand.
AGCAGGTTAACTTGTCACCATTCAGCATGCAGGCAGGTTGGGGGGCACCTCTTGATCCCTCCCCTCCCCCAGCCAGTAGCTTTGCCAGAAGAGCAGCAAATGAGAAGCCTGGAGGCTCTGGGAGGGCAGAGAAGAGAGAAAACAGGGCCCAGAGTTCTTCCATTAGTCACGAACTCTCCTGCTCAACTTTGCCCATGTCCATCAGGGTAACCTGGCCAAGGCATTCAGCCCCTCCCAGAGATCCCTGGAACCTCAGGGTCCAAGAGACTGCACAGATATCAGATCTAGCCATTCTACAGAAGTACTACTTGTGGGCACTGAGCCTGTGCTTACATGTGTCTCAGGATGGGGAGCTCATCACCTCTCCATATGGCTCATTCATTCCAGGGTGGGATGATTCTACCTGTTAGGAAGCTCTTCGTTATATCAAACTGAAATCTGTCTTCTGGTGACATCCACTCCCTGGCTTGGCCCTGGCCTTTGGAGATACACACAATAGGGCTCAACTCTCTTTCTGTTACTGGCTTTCAAGGACTTTAAGGCACAGCCATTTCTCCCATTCTAGAGAGTGTCCTCTCATCTCTCTGCTCTTCAACACTTCACCTTGTTTGTCAGCTTTCTCTAGACATTCCTGTGGACTTTGGAGTCAAGAGGCCTAGGTCCCTGCTCTGCTTTGTAGCAGCTTTATGTTCTTGGGCTTAGCACTTTGCCTTTCTGAGGTTCAGCTTTCAGAGCTGGAAAATGGGTACAGGTTGAATGAGGATGGGTGTAAAGTGCTTAGCAAAGTGCCTGGCACGGAGTAGGCCCTCAATATTCTCTTCCTCTCCCTTATCTGAATGAATCCTGTTCCTGATTATCAGCCTCTCTCAGACACAGAACACAGCTGGATGGGCCCATCTAACCTGTACCATGCCTCTGTCTAAGCCAGCCCTCCATCTGTCCTTACCATCTGTGGGCAAAGGGGACAGCCCTGTGCCATGGTCTAAAAATGACCCCTGGTGTTAAGAGAAGTTCTCCCTGACATTGAACTCCCTCCTGCTGCTGCAGCTGGGCTTCCACTCAGTTGTCCCTGGATTGCAGGTCCTGGCCACCTTCTCCTTCCCTGCCCTCAGCTCCTCCTCCTACCCCGAGGAGTCCCTGGCCACCACCCTGGGTTTGGCAGGAGCAGAGCACACCCCTGTAGCACTATTTCAAGACTTCCTGTTCCGAGGAGAGGTTTTAATTATCCCTGGAGACAAGTCTGAATTACAAACCCCCACAGGCCCATGGCACACGCTGTTTATGTTCTTCCCTAAGTAATTGCGTCTTGGTGAATTATGTAGTCTGGTGGAAAAACACAAGTTCGGCAGTGGAACTAGAGATGCTAAGAGGGTCTCGCCTTCCTCCCAGCCTTTGTGTCCAGGAGCTGCACATCCTGGTCAGCACCAGCAACTTGGGCAGTGCTTCTGTTTCCAAAGTGCACTCACACATGCACGTCTTCCCCTCTATCATGCCACCAGACATTCATCTGTCCATGTCATTGATTGATTGGGCTGATGTCTTAATTTGGGGTTACCCCTCCCCACAGTAGACCCCAAGTGGCAGATGTTTAATGGTAATAAATTCCTTCCACCCCTGCATGCACCTCCCTTTGCTGCAACTCCCATCCCAAGACTAGATCTGTTTCTCTACCTGCCGTGAACCCAGGCTGGTCTTGTGTCTTGCCTTGACCTATAGAATGTAGCAGAAAGGGATGCTGTTTGTGATCTGGGGCGTGGCCTCAAGAGGCTTGCTGCTTTCTCCTTTGCCATCTTGGGGCACCGTTGTGAGGCTGCCGTGCAAGTCCAGCTACTGCAGGGTGAGAAACCTCGAAGAGGAGGAGGAAGACAGAGTCTTCCTGGCAACAGCCTGCATCACTTGCCCAACAGTGGGTGAGGCCAGCTTTGATCTCCCAGCTCAGGGTACCCTCCAGCTGCATGAGACCCAGTGAAACCTCAGAGGAACTGCCCCTAGCCAACAGCAGAATCAGGGGAAATCAGAAATCCTTGCTGTTTCAAGCCATTCTGGGGTGGTTTGTTGTGTAACAATAGTGCCTGAAACACACTGAGACAAGAATTTGAGTGCAAGGAGTATATTTGAGAGGTGATCCCAGGAAGTGCTCTGAGGGAGTGGGGAAGTGAGACAGGAAGGAGGGAGAGCCAGGTATGGAGTGTCCACGAGGGTTATCTCTGTGGACAGCTGGGGCTCAGGCTCATGGCAGCTTCTGCGAAATCCTTCCCAGTGTGCCTCAGACTGGTCCCATGGAGGGGCGAGGAAGTTGGGGATTCATCCCCCAGCCCCAGCTCTTATTGGCAGAGGGTTGTCTGTGGGTTGTGTTAGCTCCCTGGCACTTTTGGCCTGCTCTGTACATGGATTGGCACACTCCCGGGGCTGGAGGACACCCATCTGTCATCGCTGGCATGTCTTTCTGCAGGCAACCCCTCAGGGCTGGCTGAGGGGATATGTATGGGGTATGATTGCATGTGTTGCAGCTGATCAGAATTTCTTGAGTACCTGTCAATTGCAAGTTCATCTGTCCTCTGGTGGCTCATAGGCAGGTGAAAAACACAGACAAACCAGAAGAGAAATTCTCCACGAGGGCAGTGCCATCCCTTAGGGACAGTTTTGTAAACAAGTGGGGGGACATTTTTGATGTTCACAATTACTATAGGGGATGCTACTGGCATTTAGTGGGAGTGGTCAAGGCTGTTAAACACTTTTAAATGCAGGGATGATCCTGCTCAATGACGCATCACTCCATATCCCGTACATCTTGCAAATATCCTAGTTGACATTCAAGTAGGCAAAAAACCTGTTTATAATTATTTGAGCCTGGAACCTATGTTATGTATATATAAACATAAAGTATTTGTGTCATGAATTTAATATACACTGATTTTTCTGGGAATACAACTACCGTGTAAATTGAAGGAAGATTGTTCTGTTGGAAACATTACCAAGAGTTATTCATCATTTCTGGAAAATCACATTTCCAATGGCAATGCACTTTGTGGCAGTTGAGTCCCAGATACAGCCTCCCAGGTGTCAGGCTACATTTGAGGCTGTGGCTCTTAGGGCGAGCCAATGTGTAGGTACAAGCCTCTGATGACTTCATTATGTCTTCTAGTGCCGTCAAACCTGAGCATTTACATATTGAAATACATACTGTATTATAAATTATCTTCATTTTACTTTTTTATCTTACAGTTAGGGCATTATGTTGATTTATTTTCCAATGATGTGTCTAGGTAGGTTACACTGTACGTGAATTTCATTGCAGGATTGTAAAGGAGCCAATTACAAACTATTAAGGGACAGGGTCTGACAGGGCTGAGAATGATCAAGCATTTCAAGCCAATAGCACGGTTTACTACCACACAGGTGTGTACAAGGGGCTTTTGGAACCTGGAAAAGGAGAGACTTATTCTCCTTAGTGATGGTGGGTGGCTGAAGAAGGCAATGATTGGGGGGGCTTCATGGGGGAGGTGACATGTGAACAAGTCCCAAAGGATGAATCCATGGACCTCCTGTAATCCCCAAAATGGTTCTAAAGAGTGGACAGGACAGGAACTCAGTGAGATCTTGGTAACTGTCAGTTTCATGAATGAATATTTATGCTATTTCACAAATGAGCAAATTGCAAATCGAAGCTCAAGGAGGTTAAGTGACTCACCAAGTTCACACACCTATTAAGTCACAGGGCTTGGCACATACTCCTGCAGCAAACAGTTTTAGACCACTTACCCCATGTGAAACAGTGTTGTAGGTACTGACAGTCAGCATTTATTGACTGAGCATCTATAAGGTGTCAATATTGTGGATATAAGGGAGAATAAGACAGACCTTCTCATAGAGGAGAAGAGAAAATAAACAGTAAACCAGGATCTCTCACCGTCAACACTGTTGACATTTTGGGCCAGATACGTCTTTGCTGTAGGGCTTCCCTGTTGAGGCTTACCAGTATCCTAGCCTCTACTCACTAGATGCCAGTAGCACTCCCCCTGCCCAGTTGTGACAACCAAAAATGTCTCCAGATATTGCCAGGTGTTTCCCAGGGGGCAAAAACCACCCTTGGTTGAGAACCACTGATGCAAACAAACAAATAAGATAATATCACATACTGTTAAGTGTTATGAAGAAGATAAACTGGGATTGGAAAGTGAACAGTGATTAGGAGAATGTGCTGCCTTGGCTTAGGTCAGGGAAGGATTCTCTGAGGAGGTGGTATTTGAGACAATGCTTGAATGTTGAGAAGGGATAGCCATGCAGTGATTTCCTTCCCCATCACCATCAACATCATCACCATCACCATCATCATTACCACCCTTACTATCACCACCATTATCATCATCACCATCATTACCATCTCCTTCATCATCTTAATCATCATTATTATCGTCCATCACCATCATCATCATCATCTTTATTATCATATTATCATCATCATCATTATCACCATCACCATCACCATCATTATCATAATCACCATCATCATTATCATCACCATCACCATCACCATCATCATTACCATCCTTACTATCACCACCATTATCATCTCCATCATCATCTTAACGATCACCATCATCATTATCACCACCATTATCATCACCATCATCATCATCATTATCATCATCGCCATCATCATCATCACCTCACCATCATCATCACTATCATTATTATTGCTTCTGATTATATAACCCCTTCCATGCCAAGCACTGCACTTTACATGTATTGGGTCATTTAATCCTTTCAACCACGCTACGAGGCAGATGTATGAGTTTCTTCATTTTACACATAAGGAGGATGAGACACAGAAGAAGCAGCTTGTTTTGGAGGCCAGATGAAGGTCACTGTGACTAGAGCATAGTAAACGTGGGGTAGGGCGGTGGGAGATGCATTGGTGAGAGAGCCAGATCATGCCAAGTCTTGTATGTCTTGTCTAGTAGATGCTATGGTGGGTTACCCTCCTCCCCGAGCAACTGAAAGCACTCAGCTTAGTCCTGTCAACTGAAGAGGGCTGCCTGGTCCAGTCGAGGTCATACCCTATTCCTGGGTGAAGGCAGCCCACGTCCGTGACACGTAGATGCGGGAGTATAGGGCTTGACCTCCTTTTCTGGGACAACTCTGAAAGGCCATCCCTGCTCTAGTGCTCCTGTGGGATTGGCTGAGGCCTCAGTTTCAGCTGCATTGCAGCTCAACATTTCCCTTACCAGCGCTGCTTTCTCCCTTTCCCACAGGTGTAACCCTGAGAGCACATCCCCATTAACTTCCTACATACCATTTTCCAACCTTTCCAAGGAAACTGAGCTGTGACCGCACAGTACAGTGTTTGGTTTCATTCTGGTTGTGATGAGAAGCCACTGGAGAGTGTAAATAGGGCCATGGTGCTCTGGCTGCTGTATAAAGCAGCTGTATAAGCAGCTGGCAGTGGATGACCAGCAGGGGACAGATGTGATGGTACAAGTGAGAGGGTCGTGTGGGACTACAGTGTGGGGTTGGTGATAAATGCTCAGACTTGGGATATGTTTAGGAGGTGGAGCCCATAGGGTTCCCTGTACAGTGTGGAAGGAGGAAACGAGGGTCAGTTTGGATATGTGGGCCACTGGTGGATGGAGGCGCTACTTCCTGAGATGGGGAAGGCTTGTAGGAAGTGGGAGGAGTAGTTTGTAGGTGAAATCAAAGGCTCTTTTTGGACTCAGAGAGTTTCAGATGCCTCTGATATTGAATGGGCAGTTGGATAAATGAGTCTGCAGGCCAAAGGCATGGCCAGAGCTGGAGATATAAATGTGGAGGTGATTAGCACACAGATGATATAGAAAGCAATAGGAAGGAGCGAGGTCCCCTGGAGAGACAAGGTTCATTCCGAGGATTAGGGAGCTGGGACACTCCAAGATTTAGGCAAAGGAGAAGTCTTGGAAAAGAGATAGAGAAGTGGCCCTGAAGGAGGAAGAAAACTAGATGAACATGCTACCAAGGAAGCAAAAGAGGCAATTGTTTCAAGAGGGTGGGAGTGGGCAAACACGCTGGACATTCCCAGCAGATGGAACAAGGAGAGGAGAGAGAAGGCACAGGTGACTTTTACTAAGTGTTGGTTCTTGGTTACCTTGACAGAAGTTGTTTCAGTGGACAGGTGGTGAGGAAGGGGGCCTGGCCTTGACTGTTGCTGCTCTACCCACCTTCTCCTGTGTTCCTAACCCAGTTGTGGTCTTGCTCCTCACTTCCCTCCTTCACCTCTCAATTAAGGGCTGGAAAGCCTGGGATCCTCTGCAACTGTTGGAATCCTGGGGCTCAGTCTCTTTGGTTTTAAGATAGAAGAGAAATGGGAGAGATTGTTTGGATGCCAGGGGCCCAGAGTCAGGCCTGCTGGGGCTACCTTCTTCCCAGGCCTCAACCTACCTCCTATGTCACTTAATCCCCAGGGCTGGAGTCAGTGCGACTGACTCTCTTTCCCTCCTGCAAAGATGGGCCAGATGCAGATGGCTTGAGTAGCATATGACGGCGATGGGGGTCAGGGGCTCCAGCCTTCCACTTCTCAGATGCTCAGTTCCCCTCTGACCTCAAGCTCTCCCCTTGTTTCATGGCAGAGGGTGAAGGCGCAGGTCATCCAGGCGGCATGATGTGTGCGGCGAGACACAGCTTCTCACTCTAATTTGGAATTAGGTGCTGCTCTGTGCTCCAACCCCGCTTCCTGCTCATTGGAGGACAGGCAGGTGAGAGGAGGGGACACAGAGTCCTGGCCTGGGTTGAGTCTTTCCTGCTGCCAGCCCTATCCACACCACACTTAGCTGATGGGACAGGAGTCAGATGAGAGTGACAAAAGCACATGTCACCAGTATGAATTGTTTAATACTTCACTCCAGCTCTAGAGGTGAGCTTTATTGTGCCAATTTCATAACTGAGCAAACTGAGGCTCACAGGGGTGACCTGACTTTCTTGGGACCATGTACCTAATAAATGAAAGAGGTGTGTTTGGAAATAAGCTCTCCTGACTCCAAGCTCAATGCTCTCGCTGCTGAATGGGGCCTTAATCTCCCCGTCTGGACAGTGGAGGAGTCTAAATTGTTCATCCAGAAATTTCCTTCTGGCTCTGTGTTTTCAGATATCTCGAGGAGAGTGGGCATGTACAGGAGCAGAGTTTGTCATGGGGGAAGGGAGTTGGGGACCCGGAAGGGACAGGAGAAGCTTTCAGTCTGAGTGCGACGGTCCCAGGTTCAGCTCTTGATATTATCTTCAAATGAGATAATTTCTCCTGTCTCAGTGCTGCCCAGTTGGGAAAAAGACACAGTTCATCCTATAATGTTAAACTTGGTCCTATTACCAGACCACACCATCTGTAGCATATGATGAATTAATTAAAAATAAACCTGTAATTATCTTGTTAACAGAGCAATTACATGACATCATAATTTTTTGTTAAAGCATGAAATTGTTAATATTTAAGATGTAATATATTCCACAGTTTTTTGTAAGCTGGTTTTGGCAAAATCTTCATTGTTTTAACACACTGGCAGCCATGCACAGCAGAAGCAGCCTCTGAGGGACCCCATGGTCGCAGGATCTTTCTTCGAGCCTGGTCAGAACGTTGGGCTGGAGAAGGAAGCAGATTCTGTATTTATTTCCCTGGGTTCTCTCCAATTACTTTTTTTTCTCCTTGCAAAGAGCTGCCCTTTGCCCAAGACTGAAAGTCCATGGGCAATCAAAGAACCTGCAAATCAAAGCAGAAGGAAATTAGAAAAGAAGACAGAGCCGTAACTCTGCAGATTCCCCCACAGGCCTTGAACGAGGGTCAAGGCTAGCCTGGTGGGAACGTGTGGTCAGTCAGTGGAGGACATGGGCTTGCAGGGTGGAGGTGCCTGTGTGTGTGCACATGCACACACACTTGTGAGGGGGGAACCCAGGCAGGAGTGGGCTGAGATGGGAGGAAGGGGAGAACATGCATTCGGAGAGTGAGTACCTGGAACAATCATGAGGGCTTCCTGGAGTAGGTGGCATTTCTGCCTCAAGTTGATGCATGAAGACATTAAAGCCCTTCCTTTATCCTGTACTCTGCAGCCACAGCGCACCCATCTCCAGTCTTATCTCCCTCTGGAGGATGCTCTATCCCAGGACGAACTGAGTTAGCACTGCTCCCATCCTCTCCCAACTTCTATTCCCAAAGAAAGAGATAACCTGGTGGAAAACAGCTTCATTTGAAGGTCAGAACCCTAGGCTGGTGGAGCTGGAAGAGAACCAAGCCACCCCCTCCCCATAGCCACCCTGCCTCTCATTTTCAGGTGAGGAAACAGGCTGAGTACATCAATGACTGTGACTTTATCTGATATCTCTCCTGTTCCATCCTCTTGCTACCTTTGGAAATTGGTGGGGTGAGTGCAAGCTGAGTGGGATGGAAACAGAGCATTTTCATGTTCTTGGATTCTGGGTCTCCAGAAACAAAACTTGTGGAGGGCTGGCTGTGGTACCACACCCCACCCCACCCCAGATCTGTTTCCTGTATTCCACTGTGCTGAGGGCTGGCTCTCAGGTGAAGTGAAACAGTGCACTGACATTGGATGTGACCTCAGAGAGCATCTTCACGCCACTCTCCACTGTCCTTATCTCCTTGCTCCACTTTATTTCCAAAGGAGAAAACTGGGACCAGAGAGGGGTAGTGACTTGTGCAAAGTCACACAGCAGGTTTCCTGAAATCCAGGCTTAGTATGCTCTGAAGCAATTCCACACACCACTTTATCAGCACAGGCTGATGAGTTCTGGTGGCACCTCCTGCCTGGCTGCCTCCCCAGTCTCTGCCTTTCTTGTCTCATAACACCCAGCTTGGCTTCCCACCTGCCTGCATCAACTCCTCTCCTATCTTTTGAATTAAAAAAATGCCTCCCAAAGTGCCACCCAAGCCCCAGGGACAGCAGTGAGATCCACTATACAGCACATGGCAGTTGATGGGGGTACCCCACAGCCATATTCCCAATGAGCTTTCCCTAAAGACACCATGTGGTGAGGTGAGCACTGTCACTATCACCATTCAACAAACCAGAAAATTTAGGGGCAGTGGTACGACGTCCTCTTAGAGTAATTTTGGAACTGGGGATATTTAGGCCACTGGCTCTGGAGTGAACCTGCCTGGGTTTGAGTCCAGGCTCTGCCCTATACTGGCTGCGTGATCCTGGACCAGTCACTTACCTTCCTGGAGACCCACCTGTGAAAGGGGAGCTACTGAGTGCTGTTACCAAGGCATTAGATGAGTTGGTTCGCTTCAGGTGCACAGGAGGTCCTGGCAAAGAGAAAGCCTCAATGATGTTAACTGTCATTGTGATGGTTGTTTTGGGGACCTCTCTGCTTGCCCTGCTGCCTGGACAGCATTTTCCATTCATGGCAGGGGATGTTTAGTTTGCATTTGTTCTCCCCTCCAAGTCCCATGTGGAACAAATGTGAGAAGGGCATTGGGAGGTGACCAGTCACCAGTTTGTGCTTCATGTTGGATGAGATTCTCCAACCTACTGTGTGAAGTTGGGAATGTCAGTTCATGAGTCTCGGTTTCTTTATCTGTGAAATGGGTAGAGAACTCATGGTGCTTTTGTGAAGACCGAGTGAGAGAATGTGTATACAATGTCATAATAATATTTATGAGCTGATTACTGACTGGTGGGTGAGTGATCTTTCTTTCAGTGGTTTTTGCCATTAAAAGTAAAAGAAAGGGAATGAGTGGACTCAATGGGAGGGCTTCCTGGAGGCAGCCAACCTAAACTCCCAAGCCCCACACAGGCTCTGACACCATTGGCCCCCTGAGCCTGGCCCATGCTGAGGAAGCGCTGGCTCCCAGGGGTCCCTGGCTCAGTTGAGGTTGCAGCCCCAGGAGTGGCCTCCATCCTTGTCCAAATCCAGCAGGGCTAGAGGGGAACCTGATGTAGTGGGGCTTAAATCACTGCAGTGCTGACTAGGTTTTAAGGAAGATTTCCTTCTAAGTAAGTAATTCTGTTTCTTAGAAGGAGGAGGGACGCCAGAGCCATGCAAGCAGCTCGTCGTGTTTAATCCTTCTTCCGTCCCTCCTCCTCCATCCCTCCTTCCCCTAAGGCCCTGCAGCTGTGGAAACCGTGGCTCAGTCCAGGCTGTGTCAGCTTTGGGACTGGGTTTGGAGGAGATGAAAAAAAAGGCTTCTGAAGCCAAGTTTTTTTCCAGGAGCATTCTGGAAGCTGCTGTGCCTCTCTCTCTCCCCTGCTGCTTTTACTCATTCATTCATTTGTTCATTTATTCACAGAGCCTTCTCTGGCTCATCTGCTCACTGTCACTTGTCCATCCATCCTCCCATCATGCCCTCAGCATTCACTGACCACCTACCAGGTGCCATCTGACTTCTAGCTCCTGGGATGGCATCAGTGAATCAGCCAGTGCACTTGCAGTTCACAAAGTGCTCCCCTGTTTGTGGTCCCCTGTGCCCTGAATATCAGCTCTTAGAGGCAGGTGGTCCAGGTTCAGGTCCAGCCTGGTTCCCAAGTATAAGCTCTTTCCACCACACCACACTCTTCCCTGATGAGCCTGCCTCTGCTGACTTGTCATTGGATTCACCCTGCTGTTCCCGCCCCCATGCCCTGCTCTGGCTTTCTTCTGCCTTTAATGACTTTCCTGATAGCCTCCTCCTAACTGCCCTAGCCCTTTCCTAATCCGTCTTAGGTATGGCTGCCAGACTATTGTTCCAGTCTGACTATGGCATTGTCCTGCTCAAAAACCTTCAATGGCTTCCCACTGCTTGCCAAATAAAGCCCAAACTTTTAATATTGGCGTCCAAGGACTTTAATTGATTTCTCTAGTCTTTTCTTTGTCTTTTCCAACTCCTGCACACTACCCTTCAGAAAAATGGGATCATTTCCTCCTGCTAACAATGTCACTGGATTTCCCACCAAAACATGTGAGGCGTTTGCTTATGCATTTCCCTCTGCTTGTGATGTTCACCCTGCCATGGCCACACCATATCCACAGGTCCAAATCTTGCCCATACAAAAGGTCATGTTTAAGTACCACTTACTCCTGCCTTTCCTCCAGCTGGAGTCATCTCTCTGTCCTCTGGGTTCCCAAAGCGCTTGAGCCTCACAGCATGGCTATTTATGGACATGCCTTGTTCCCTCTTCTAGACTGGAAATTCCCTTGGGGTAGGCTCCATGGCTTGGTCATTTCTGCATCCCTGAAGCCCATGGACAAAGCCATGCATGCAGCAGGTACTTGATTATTTCTGTGTGCTTAGTCTTCCACTGCCTGGAGATACTCCTCTCTCAGAGAGGCCGCTGTGGAGGCAGGGCAGCTGGGTGGCTGGTAGCCTTAACTCTGGGCAGTTAGACCTAGACTGACTCCATGACTGGCTGTGACCTTGGGTGATTTACTTAAGTGCTCCAACCTCAGTGGCCCCATCTGTGTAAAGGCAGATATTGATAAAGCGGTGCTGTCACCAGCTTACTGAGAGGATAGTGTGGGAGAATGCATATCCCTTACACATAGCACCTGCCACTCCCAAGAAACGTTAATACTTGTTATCAGTTCGAATCCCACCATTGGCAGCTCTGCAGCCTTGGCAAATAAATTCACTTTCTTGAGACTTCACTTTCTCACCTGTAAAATGGGAATAACAGTCTCTGCTGGTCCAGCTTGAGATGTCATTGAGAAGATAAAATGAGATGATAGATGTTGCGTGAGTCAAAGGCTATGGATGGCAGAGTCCCAGCTTGATATGTCTAATGAAGAAATACGAAATTCATTGGCTCATATCACTTGATCATGGGAGGGCTGAAGCCAGTGGAGCTGGGCACCCACTTTTTGTCTCTCATCTCTGTCTCTTTGTGCGTGGCTTCATCTTTGCCGTGAGAAAGGCAGGAAGCATGCTCACAGGCAGCTCCACCTCCCCGCTGTCCTCATGTCTGAGCAGGAAAGAGGGCTCCTCACTAGTCTCAGGAAGAAAAATCTTAGAGAAGGCTCTGATTAGACCAGCACGGCCACGTGGCCACCTGGGTAGCAGGAGAGAAAAGGTGCACGTTGTCAGAGAGAGGAGAAGCAGTTCCCTAAGCAGAGGGGAGCTGTTTGTTACTAGACGAAGGAGACAGAGTATTGGGCAGACGAATGGAACAGATGTCCCTTCCAGGTATGAAAGCACTTCTTTCATCCATCTCTATGCATCTAGCACTGTGGTTGGCACTGAGAAAATAAAGATGAAGAAACCACTATCATTGCCCGGAAACTGCATGGCTTTGTGCGTGGGCTATAGGGACGTAGACATGGCACCCCATAGTGTAGACAGAGAGTTCTAAACAATGGGAGAGTTTGAAATTTGCTTTACAGATATAAGGGGACATTACTGCTATTCATATCATTTCACAACATGCAATTGTTTATGGAAACCTCTGGGAGTCGGAGGAGATGAGAAAAAAGGAAGTGGAGATCAGAACAGGAGATCACAGAGAAGATCACTGAACAGTGAGCAACAGGCTCTTTTCACACTTTCTCATCTTATCTTTTCAAGAACCTTTCAAAGTAGGAATTACAGTCTGCATGTTTCAGGGGAGGAAGGGGACACCTGGAGAGGTGCAGTGGCTCCCCAGAGGTCACATGGCTAGAAACGGCAATGTTGGGATTTGAACCCAGGCCTGCCCCAGCTGGGTCTCATGCTTTTTGCCCAGTCCCATGAAGTGGCAGGGAGTGACTGGCCAGCCCCTGCCCTGGAAACACATCTTTGGCATCTCTTTAGAAGTAACCAGAGCTCACTCAGGCAGAGGTTAGGGCCTGGCAGCTGGGAGAATCAAGTGTGGAGTGAATAAGAGGCCAACAGAGAAAATAATTCAGGAGGCAGGACTGAAAGGAAGAGACCCTTGTAAGGGTGTGTGAGGATCCTACGCCCTTCTCCCTCCCCTACCTCTCCCTTTCTCCTCTTCAACTCAACTCCAAGTGGCAGATTTATTAGTTTTAATTAACAGCCCAAATGCTGGGAAAATGTCCAAATTCCAGCTCTCAGCATCACTGGGTTTCCACGGGAAGGGGTGTGAGGGGGATGATGCCAGGAATAGTAATGAGCGGGGCTGAGACAGCAGGAGAGACCACCCTCCCCACCTGGACCTGGCCTGGGCACCTCCTACCCATCTTCTGGCCCCAACCTGACCCAACCTCGTGGGAGCTAGAGCTGGGCTGGCCTTATGGGTAGGAGGAGGCCCAACCCCATGTAAGGTCATGGGGTTTGGGAGTATTTGGCTGTGGTCAGAGCTCTGCCGCTGTGTGACCTTGGCTAAGCTGCTTGCCTTCTCTGGGATTATTGTGAAATTCATCTGCAAAGTGAAGGGGATGATTTGAAGCCCTGTAAGAGTCCTGGCAGCTCTAACTTGTGAATCTAACTTTTTTCCGGATTGTCTAACTGTCCTGCTTTCCTGACTCTTCCTCTTCCAGGGAAACTCCTTGGATTTCTCCCTTGGACTCTGCTCCTCTCCTCGCACCTTCTTCCAGTTTGGAAAAAGTTCTCCACTCCCAGTTTAAGTGAAAGGCCTTCACTTGGAATCAGGAGCGATTCTGTTTAAGGTCTTGACCTTGGCTCCATGAGCCCTTACTGGGTGGGGGTCTCAGGCAAGTCTGTGCCATGCCTGTTTCCTCACTGCACATGGGATGACAATGCCTGTGTCCTGGGTGTGTGTGTGTGTGTGTGTGTGTGTGTGTGTGTGTGTGTATGGGGGGTGGTGGTAGGGGAGGGGAGGTGGTGGAGATTCAGTGAGATAATGCCAGTGCAATGCCTTCCTGGTACGATCATCAACGTGGGACCCCTATGGAAAAGGGGACCCACTGAGAGCAATGCGCAGAGGGAGGGCTGCTGTCATTAGTTGTAACCAGCAACAGTTGGTTGGAAATTCCAGTCACTGGCCAACATTAGATTGAAAGGAGCTCTTTAGATTCCAGTTCTACCCCCTCTCCCTCACCATAAGCCCTGTGTCTTCGGCTCGACTCTCTCTTCATACTGTGCGGAGATCATGCAAAATTATTCAACTAAAATCATTCAGCAGGAAAGGCAACACGAGCAATCATCATTTGCTGCTGAGAAGCCATGGCCTTCACTGAGGCTGGGCAGCAGGAGCTCCGTGTGGCTGGGAGGCTGGCTTGTTTCAGTGTTTTCCAGAGACAGAACATGCAGGCCCCTGCTGTCTCCTTTCCTCCAGCACAGCCTAGAGCCCTAGAAGCTTAGTGGTCATCTGGTCCCACTTCGGCACCAGGTCTTGCTGGGGGTCTTCAACCAGGATGCCAGGCCTCTCTGAGCCTCAGCTCCACCAGGCTAAAGTTGCTGGTATGAGCAAAGGAGTTTGGAGCTCACACCCATGGTTCCTGATCTCTGAGAAGCATGTTCCCCTCTGGGTTCTGGAGGGCAATGGGGAAAGGAGAGAGGGGGCAGTGAGGGTTGAAGGTGGGAGGGCAGTCAGGGGGAGACGGAAGAGAGCTAGGGGAGGAGATCCAGGAATGAAGATCCATGAGACCCCAGTTAAGCATCTCTGAGTGATGTGACTTGCTTGTAGGGTACCAACTCCAAATGTATGTCTCTCTCCCCACCTGGAATGCAATGCAAAAACCTGCAGAGTCCCTTGGCCAGAAATATGTAGACTTCTTCATCCCTCCCTTCTTCCAACCAACCTTCCACCAACCCGTACGCCCATCCAACGTGAATAGGGCCTTTCATGCAGACTCTTAGCAAGGGATAAAGAAGTGGATAAGATGTTGAAAGTCTTCAAATCAAGAAGACTTTGACCTTGGCTCTATGAGCCCTTACTGGGTAGGGGTCTCAGGCGAGTCTGTGCCATGCCTGTTTCCTCACTGCACACGGGGATGACAATGCCTGTGTCCTGGGTGTGTATGTGGCGGGTGGAGGGTAGGTGAGGGGAGGCGGCGGAGACTCAGTGAGATAACGCCACTGCAATGCCTGCCTGGTACAACCAACAATGTGGGACCACAAGTCCTGGCACGCCCCTAACTTGCCACCCAAAACCTGCTCTTTTCTTTGTTCTTTCTCTGAGTCAGGGTGTTGCTCTGTTACCCAGGCCGGAATGCAGTGGCACAAACATGGCCCACTGCAACCTTGATCTCCTGGGCTCAAGCAATTCTCCTATCTCAGTCTCCCAAGTAGCTGGGAACACCGGTGTGCATCACCATACCTTGTTAATTTTCATATTTTCTGTAGAGACAAGGTCTTACTATGTTGCACAGGATGGTCTTGAACTTCTGAGCTCAAGCAATCCTCCCGCCTTGGCCTCCCTCAGTGCTGGATGCCGGGAGCCACCATGCCCGGCCTAACCTGCTCTTTTCTGTCTTGGAGTTTGGTTCCACTATTTCCCTAGTCTTCCCAGCTGGAAACCTTGCTCTGTTCTCTGAACCCTCGCCTGCCTCACCCCACCCCAACTCTCATTCTTCCTTCCAATGCATTTCACCTTCATCACCACTGACTTCCCGTGCTAATTTATCCAGCCCCTTCATTCATCAGCACCGTGACGCTCGCAGCCAGGAAAGGAGGGAGTGAGGCCAGGACTCACTTGACTTCCTCTCTTGATTCTGTGCCAGGACTGGGTGTGGAGTGAATGTGAAGGGCTCTGGAGTCAGAGGGGCCCGCTGCTAAGCCTGTCTCTGCCACTTTGGGCAAGATGCTTAAACTCAGCCTCAGTGTACTCCTTTGGAAGATGAAGATATTAGCATTTCTTCCACACGAGGAGGCTGATGAAATCAGATAATGAATGCCAAATGCCCATGCTGTGCTTGGCACACAGTAGGGGCTCAGGGAATGCTGGCCTCACTTTCCCTTCCTCTCCCTTCTTCTTTCTCCTCTTCCTCCCCACAGGCATGCACTTTCCAGCGCCCAGGCTGCAGAGCCCTGTGCAGCTGGCTCAGCCCTGAGGTGCAGGTGGGCAGGGCTCCTAATGGGACAGCAGAAAGGTTGAAACTCTGCTTGGCTTCTGGGGAAATACTCAAAACTAGACACCAGGCTCCCCGGTGGGGATGGGGGATGAGCCCAAAGAACTGAGTAGCTCCCAGGGCCCCCCATGGATCTCCAAGCAGAAGACCCCAAAACTCCATCTCCATGGCAGGCAGAAAGAGGCTCCTCCCAGTCGCAGCCCCTGGGTATGGTGAGAGAAGAAAACTACCTCTTCCCAGGGCTGAGGAGGAAGGAAACGTATTCTGTGAAGGGGTACCCAGGCACCCTCTGATCGCTACCTGTCACCCCAGCCGAACTGCCTTCTTGCTGGTTTAGGATTCTAGACTGTTTGGGCTGGAAAAGTCCAATGCTTCAGTTTACAGATGAGGAAACTGAGGCCCTGAGAGGAGGTGGCCCTGGAACCTGTGACTCTTGCCTTCCTGTTCAGTGCTCTTAATTCTCCTGAATTCCCGGAGTCCGGGCTTAGTGTGGGAACCTCCCCTGAAGGTTGGGATGTGGTTCCCTGAGCAGAGAGGGAGGAACTGGCCTTGGGACAGGGCATGTGGGTGGCTCTGGCACACTGGCAATGTCCCATTTCCTGGGACCTGGGAGGTGGTTTCCTGGGTGTTCACTTTGTATAACTTACTAAGCCCTTTATGGGTTATTCAATTTTTGGTATTTATGTTATATTTCACAATAAAAAGGGTTTAAAAGCTCTAATAAATCTCACTGAAATCAATTACACTTACAAAAAAAGAGAGAGAAAGTTAAAGAGGTCTCAGGTGTGGAGGTGGCCCCATCCACGTTTTAGTCTTGGCAGCGGTTGGAATTCTTGTCCCTCCCTCTGTAAAATGGGTATAGCCATCCTCAGCTTTCTGCTGTCCAGAATAGTGAGCCTGGTGGTGGGGGCAGACATTTTTCAAGCACCCAGCACACCCTGCTACAGGGAGGTGATGGGCATCATGGCTCCTGGGTCAGGGATGGGTGAGAACACCCTGAGGATGTGGCCATAAATGCCATCCCTGGCCTTCTCTTCAAGGCCATGTACAGTCTGCCAGTCTGCTGCACCACTGACCTTTCAGGGCACCGTAATTGGGGGTATGGTGGTCAGGGTCCCATCCAGGTTCTGCTTTGCCTTTCTGTAACATGGAAGGATTGAGGGGAGTGTCCCCAGAAACACCTAGATTCTGTTCGTTAAGGGAAAGCATGCTGCCCAATGGTCCAGAGGGGTCATTTGATTGTCTCAAAGTCACTCAGTGTTGAGTGCAGGTCTGAATGGAGGATCCTGTTCCCAGGACCTCTCAGGGAGCCCCCGCCTTCCTCCACGCCTTGCCCTTGTCCTGGACTCCATGTGGCATGGATGCTGGAGCAGCCTGCATTCCTCTCTGCTGTCCCTGGTGATGCAGGGCTGGCCCTGAGCGTTTGTGACTTTTAAGTTTCCTGAGATTTAAGGCCGGGCCGGCTGGTGGCCTCCACCTCCCCAGGCTGTGGGTGGGAGGAGGGGGGTATGATTCATCTCTCCTCTCCCGGTGCTTAATAAGAACACGGCTATAAATGTAACTGGGCCGTTTACGAGCCCTGCTGGCTGGCTGCCTCTCCATGTCAGCCTCGCAGTTGGCTCCTGGCCCCTCAGGGCCGGCCTCTCCCTGGGGCAGGGAAAGGGGGTCTCTCCTCAGGTCTCTACTCCCACCTTGAACGCCAGGAAGCCTCATGGAGTAGTAGGAGAGAGTGGGCAGCTGTGATCGGATCCATCCTCTATTAATAATAATAATAATTAATGAAGTCGGTGTTTGCTGGGCGCCTCCTGTGATGTGTCAGGCTCAGCACTGGGGACCGGGACACACGGATGGGCAGTTTCTAGTCCAGGCTGTAGGAGCTTGCAGGGTCAGTGGAGACTCACGAGACAGCTGGTAATTGCTATTCCGTGTGATATGCAGTCTGATGCTGTCGGCATGGGGCCGTGAGAGCGAAGTGCAGGGCTCTCCCCTGCTATGGGCCACGTGGCCTGGAAAGAGTTCCCAAAGAAAAAGGCTGCAAGGAAAGGGGTGTGGGTGGGGGGTATCTGGCTTAGATGGAGAGCGGTATCCAGGCAAAGCAAGCTGGCTTAGAGGAGAGAGTGGGTCGGGGGTCAGCGAGCCTGGAGGTGTGGCTGGTGCTTGGGAAGCGGTGACTGAGAGGCAATGGGGGCGGGGCCATACCAGGCAGGAGCACAGAGAGGAACCTCTAAGGGGCCTTAGAAAAGGGCCAGGGGTGAAGAGTGGAGACGCTGAAATGAGTGTCTTAGAAAGATCACCTGATGGGCATGTGGTCACCTTTGCACCGTTATCAGATAGTAAGGTAGTAAGGCAGGGCGAGGTGACTCACACCTGTAATCCCAGCACTTTGGGAAGCCAAGGTGGGCAGATCACCAGGTCAGGAGATTGAGACCATCTTGGCTAACATGATGAAACCTTGTCTCTACTAAAAATATAAAAGATTAGCCAGGCCCGTGGTGGCAAGTGCCTATAGTCGCAGCAACTCCTTGGAGGGCTGAGGCAGGAAAACTGCTTGAACTCAGGAGGCGGAGGTTGCAGTGAACTGAGATCACGCCACTGCACTCCAGCCTGGCGACAAAGTGAGACTTCATCTCAAAAAAAAAAAAAAAAAAGATAATATTACCCCTTGTTCAGAATCTTCCAAAGCAAATACTTAAGCTTAAAATAAACCCAACATCCTCATGTAGCCCAAAAGGCGTGGGCAGTGTGGCCCTGCTGATGCTCTGAGTTGGTTTTCCACTCACTTGTTCTCAGCTAGGTGTCCTGTGGCTGCTCAGCCCAGCTGGGCTGGGCCCCACCTCAGAGCCTTGTCCTGCCAGTCCTGTGTCCCTTCATTTAGGTCTCTGGGTAGGTGTCATCTTCTCAAGAGGGTCTCCCTCATCCTCTCTGTCAAACTCCCAACTCTGCTTTATTTTTCTCTGAGCACTTCTCTTCTCTGCATGAGGTTTTGCTGTAGACCATGCGTTTATTAAATTGCAGTCTGTTTCTCTAGCTCAAATGTAAGCTGCACAGATGCAGAAATGCTGTCTGTTCTTTGGTCCCAGTACCCAGAACAATGCCTGACCCCTGATCTGCCCTCAAATATTTGTGGGTTGAGTGAATGGACGGTGGGTAGAGTGAAGGTGGTCGGGCCAAGGCCAGGGCTAGGAGGCCTCCTCAGTGACCCCTGAGGTTGTCACAGGGATGCTGGGGGCCAGAAATCTGCTCCTCCTTGTTGGGCTGTGGCAGTGCTGATTTCTGCAGTAATTATCTCACACACATGCACACACACACTTTACAAACTGCTTTATTGTTTTTACTTCTTTGATCATCGTAACTACCCTCAATTTGATGGATGTCAAATAGCGATAATACTCTTCCTAGGGCTGTCTTGAGGATTAAATGAGTTAATATGGGGAAAGTGCTTAGATTAGTGCCAGGAAGATGGTAAGCACTCAAATGTCAGCTCTTTGTTATTTTTAAGGCTCAGAGAAGTGGTGACTCATCCAAGGTCATACAGCTAAGAGGTGTGTGAATGAGAGGGGCTTAAACTCCAGTGACCTTCCCATTTCACCCAGTTGCTGCTTCCTGCAGAAGCCCCCTCCCCGTCTCTCTCTCCTACTCCTGCTAGCAATCAGATATAGCTAAGGACTTGGCCAGTCCACATAGAACCATTCCCAACAAAGGCTTGTAGGCAGGCTGAGTTCTAAGCCCCATGTGATCATAAAGGGCTCCTCTAGTCCACAGAGACTGTTCTAGCTGTGAATTCTTGAAGTTGGCCTAAAGGGGGGCTCCTGTAATGTCCAGACACTGGATGACTCCACCAAGAGGAAAGGGGAGGGGCTGGAGAGAAAACAAATTGGGCCACCCATTTGCTGCTGTGAAGACCACGACTGACCAATGCTGGGGACCTGCCCACTCAGTAAGCACACCTGCATGCCAGCGCGTTCCACTGTCCCTTCCCACTGGTCTCTTTCTACCTCTGCCAGCTCCTCCACTCACCATGGCCCCTTTCTCCTTTCACTGTTACCCCACCTTTTGATTTTGACCTTTCTCTAATGATCTCAGAGTTTCCTCATCTGGGAGAATAACCCCCATTACATTCCTGATCTGAGTGCCTCTCCACTTCACAGAGCAGCAGCCTGAAGTCTAGAGAGAATCACTAGCCAGTCATAACACATGAGTCTGGCGGGGAAGCAGGGGACCCACACCTGGCTCTGCTGTTTTCTGGCCATGCAGCCTTGAGCAGGTTTCTGAATCTCTCACCATTTTCTTCATCTGAAAAATAGGACAAATAATGCCTACTACATTGGCTTGTTTCGTTTTTGGAAGATAGAATGAGACAATTGGCACAAGTCACCCACATAATGCCTGGCATTAATAGATGCTCCATATGTGTGAGTTCCCTTCCTCCCTACCTTTTCCACAAAAATAGAGGAGGTAGTTGAGGTGGGGGTGGAGTGGAAAGCTAAATACAACAGAAAGCCCAGCAAATACCCGGAATCCAGGAGCTGACCAATCAATGCAACCATGGAACCAGACACATACTATCATTGCTTAACCAATTTTGCAGGGGGGAAAGAAATCAAAGGATAGCTGCAAATGAAAAACGAACAGAGCAAAACCAATACTCATTTATCTAGAACTAGTTTGCTGTCAGAGGAGGGGCCAGTCCCTCCGCCTGAGGACCTGTCGATTCCAACTGCACAGAGAGATGACAGGCAAGAGATGCATTCTCTTCCTCAGCCATGGATGATGAGGGAGATGCAGAGAAGGAGGGGTTCAGCCAAAGCAGCAAGAGGGGAACTGCAGCTAGGCAGGATGACAGAGAAGTCGGCCAGCTCTTGTTGAATACTATGCTAGCTTCCCTCATCTGGCTAGAAGTGCCCCACTCAGTTTGCAAAGACCTTTCTGGCTCTGCCCAAAGGTCCAAGGAGGTCCAGAGAAGCAGAGCCATTCACTAGCTAAGGCATGGACCCCAGAGCAGGGCTGCCATAAACTGTTGGTCGTGTTGTACACTGCACAAAGCCTTCTAGCCAAGAGGGAAAAGAGGAGCTGAAATCTAACCTGTACATCACTCTGCAAAGCATGCATCCTGGTGCAGGGCCCTGTTTTCCCAGAGAAAGAGATTTATTTTTCTAGCTTGCACAAAAGTATCATAAGAGTTAATGGCACTCTTGTCCCTAGAAGAGGCTGAGAAGCTGTCTGTAAGAAATAAGTGTGCTTAGACTCAGAGTAGTGAAGAGGGAGAGAGGCAGGAGCTTCTTCAACTCAGCCCAGGGGCCTAGATGTTTTAAAAACTTGTCAAATGACATTCTTATTTATCTCTTATTAGGACTGTGAGCTCCTCCAGGCAAGGCAGTTTGCTCATCTTTTGAAATTGTTCATACTTATCGCAGTCCTGGGCACATGACACTGGGTGACTGTTGAAGGAAGGAATAAATGAAACTGATATGAAGGAGACGGAAGGAGTAGGGTGAGAAGAGGACAGTGAAGGAACAGGAAATGTTGGGAAAGAGGGAAGAAGAGAAAATATGGAGAAAAGGCATTAAGGAAAAAGGGAGGAGATGCCAAAGATGAGTGAAAAGATCTAACAGGAGGGCAGAGGCTGGACTAGAAAGAGGGAGAGTGAGGCTGAGAGAATTCAGAGGGTGGAAGAGGGTGTTTGCTGGTAGATAGCTGAGAACCCTGGAGGCCTGGCAGGCTTGGGGTGGGGCGACTTTGGAGCTTAGAATATGCTATGGTCTGAATGTTTGTACCCCCCAAATTTATGTGTTGAAACCTAAACCCCAAGGTGATATTTAGAGGTATGGTCTTTTGTGGAAGTGATTAGGTCATACAGGCTCTGCTCTTATGAATAAGACTCATGGGACTAGGGCCTGCTATGGTTTAAATGTGTCCTCCAAAGTTCATGTGTTAGAAACTGAATCCCCAGTGCCACAGTGGTGATAGGTGGGACTGTGAAGAGGTGATTAGGGAATGAGGGCTCCATCCTCATGAATGGATTAATGCTGTCATCATGGGAGATTGGCCTTCTTTCTCTCTCTGTCTCTCATACTCAGTGACCTTTCTGTCTTCTGCCTTGGGACGATGAAGCACAAAAGACCTTGCCAGATGCTGGCACCATGCTCTTGAACTTCCCAGCCTCCAGAACTGTGAGAAATGAATTTTTCTTTATAAATTCTGTGGCATTCTGTTGTAGCCACACAAAAGGTGACTAAGACAGTGTCCTTTTTAAGAGAGGCCCCAGAGAGCTGCCTTCTCCCTTCCACTTTGAAAGGATGCAGTGGGAAGATAGCATCTGTGAGCCAAGAACCAGGCTCTCCCTAGACAGTGAATCTGCTGCTGCCTTGATCTTGCTGCCAGCCACTGGCACTGTGAGAAATACATTTCTGTTGTTTACAAGCTACCTTGTTTATGGTATTTTGTTATAACAGCCCAGATGGACTAAGATAGGGTCCCTGCCTTTGATCCTGAGGTCACTGCCTGAGCTCCTGGTGGGCTACATCCATGAGCAAGCCTAGGATTTGCTCTACAACACTGACCTGAAGGGCAAGGCCGTGAGTGCTCGGTGATGCTTGGTTTCATTGGTTATTGATGAGGGAACAGGTGATAAGAGGTACCCTATAGCCTGGGGCCTCATTCCCAGGCCTATAGTTTTGCTGTTTCCTACTTCAAAGCAGCAGAAAACTTGGTAGTTGAAGCCTTACAGGCTTGACTGGAAGTACCTTCTTGTCTTTGGATAACAAGGCTTTTTATAATCAGCTCTGGACTCTTCTGTGGGCCCAGCCCATGGGGCTGCCTACTGAGCTAGATTAGAACTGAGGGCTCTGTTAGGGAGTAGTTATGCTCCTGATTTTGGCCCCAGGTTGCCTGGGGGAGATCCTGGCTCTCACTTACGGTTATTCATTTACTGTGTGACCTTGAAGTTGGTTAACCTCTCTGAGCCTAAGTCTCCTTATAAGGGCAATATTACCTCCCTCAGAGATGTTGTGAGGGAGAACAACGTTATGTATATAAAGTGGTCACAACAGGGCGTGGCACAGAGTATATGGCAGGAGGGATTTATAACTGATCATCTGCCAGGGGCTTTTTTTGTTACCTCCTTTTCCATCCTTGTGATATCCCTTGCTCCCTCCCAGCTTAATATCCAAATGCTGTCTAACTGGATTCTCCAGTGCTAGAATTTGTACCTTCCTCTGAAAAGGCCCGTTTTGTTCCATCTGACAAGACGTAGGAAGGGTTTGTGCCCTCATTTGGGCCAAAGGGCTAAACAGTTAGGGGACAGGTTCTAGTTCCAGATAAGATGGTGTAAGCACATTTTACCCTCCATCTACCACTGAATGTAGTGAAAAAAATCTAGATAGAATGCACGGTGCTGCTACTTGAGGACTCTGAAAATTAAATAATAGCAGGCAGATTAAAGACGATTAGAATTTGAAGTACCTCTGGAGGTGTGGTAAGTTACCTGTTTTATGTTTTTCCTCTTGTATGCCCTAGGCTTGACTTAAGACAGCCTGAAATCCAGAAATGGCCACAGAGTATAGACCAGGAGAAGTCTGAGGAATGGGAAAGGGGACTCCTGATACTCAGAGAAAGTGGGGGAAAATCCCTCCATGTCTTTCTCACTTTTCTCCCTTTGCATATGCCCTAGCCCCTAGGTAATTCTTTGACAGTAGCATGGAAGCAGCAATAGCAGCAGTAGCAGGGACCTGCAATTATGTAAATCTCTGTGGGAGGAAAACTTTCCCTTATGATCAGCGGAGCTGTGGTTCCAACTGGCCCCAGATGCCCACATAGTCGTGGCAAACAAATGGCAGATCAGGGTGACTAAAATCTCAGCTCTCTGGTTGGAGGACTGAAAAGGAGAGTCACAGAAAACGAGGACATGATCAGGTAATTTGGAAAGGGAGGAGCTTGGGAAACAGACCCGATAAAAGTTATTTATGAACACTAATGGGTCCACTCTTAAGGAGTGTATTGAAGACTTTGAGAAATGAACCAAAGAACAGACTAACTCACAGGCTTGCCAGTGGGTGATGCATGCATAGGATGAATCTTAATAGCACTGCAGAGGCTTTGAAAACTGAATGGCTGTTAGAACCACAACCCACAGGAGGCTGGCTGAAACTTACCTATACCTAGCTGGTTGGTTGTGTACTAAAACAAAAACATCAACATTCTCTATAGAATTTAAATAAGACTCTGAGTCATAATATAGTATTCTAAATGTCCAGGATAACAACCAACATTACTTGGACTATGAAGAACCAGGAAATTGTCAACACTTATGGGAAAAGAGAATCACCAGTTGCTAACACCAAGAAAACACAGATGATGGAGTTATTAGGCAAAGATTTTAAGACAATTGTTATAAAAATGCCTCAAGAATCAGGACAAAAAGTCTTGAAATAAATGAAAAGATAGGAAGTCTCAGCAAAGAAATAGAAAATATAAAGAAGAACCAAATGGAAACTTAGAACTGAAAAATGACAAACAAAATAGAAACGCCTCTCTAGATGGTCTCAGTAACAAACTTGAAATGGTAGATGAGTCAGCAAACTTGAAGAGGGTCAACAGAAATGAACCAATCTGAACAACAGGGAAAACATTGATTTAATATAAATAAACAGAGCCTCAAGACCTATGGGGCAATACTAACAGGCCAAATATTTGTGCCAGTAGGATCCCAGAAAAAGAGAGAGAGAATGCAGGGCAGAAAAGGTATTTGAAGAAATAATAGCTGAAAACTCCCTAGATCTGGCAGATAAAATAAACATACAGATCCAAGACTTACTGAGCCATTAAGTCTACTGAGAAGATTAACCCCCAAACTATTCACTTAGAAACATAAATTATCAAACTGATGAAAAGTAAAGGCAAAGACAAGTCTTAAAGAAGTTAAAGAAAAATGGGACATTACTTATCAGGGAACAGTGATTTGAATTACAGACAATTTCTTTTTTTTTTTTTTTTTGAAAGAAAGAAAAGGAGAGGAAAGAAAGTGAGAGTGAAAGAAAGAAAAAAAAAGAATGTATGAGAGAAAGAAAGAGGAAGAGAAAGAGGGAGAGAGAACAGGATTCTTGTTCTATTGCCCAGGCTAGAATGCAGTCTAAAAATGGGTATTAAAAA
>CAUYLG010054374.1:0-20973 GCA_963573385.1 Cacajao melanocephalus
CGTTTCTCAGTCTGCCAATTCCAGATTCCCAAGAAGGGTCTTGTCTTAGCCCAACTCACTTTTTCTTTTCTTTTCTTTTTTTTGAGATGGAGTATCACTCTTGTTGCCAGGGCTGGACTGCAATGGTGCTATCTCAGCTCACCACAACTTTTGCCTCCTGGGTTCAAGCAGATTCTCCTGCCTCAGCCTCCTGAATAGAGTAGCTGGAACTTCAGGTGTGCGCCACCGCACCCAGCTAATTTTTGTATTTTTAGTATAGATGAGGTTTCACCATGTTGGCCAGGATGGTCTTGAACTCCTGACCTCAAGTGATCTACGCATCTCTGCCTCCCAAAGTGCTGGGATTACAGGCATGAGCCACCGCGCCCAGCCCAGGCAAATTTTAAAAAACTTTTTTGTAGACATGGGTTCTTGCTTTGCTGCACATGGTTGTCTGGAACCCATGGGCTCAAGAGAGCCTCCTGCTCAGTCTTCTGAGTCACTGGACCTGCAGGCACGAGCCACCACACCTAGCTTAGCCACATATTTTTACGTATACAGATAGATATCCCCTTCCCCATCCACTGTTCTGTGATCTATTTTATTGACCTATTACGTAGTGGGTATTTTACATTAAATATTCTTCTAAAACATTGTCACGATTGTCTGTTGTATGGATGGGCCATGATTTATAAAGCCATCCCCTACTGTGAGACATTTTGGTTTTGCAAAATATCGTTCCCTTGAGTTCCTCTGATGTTGAAGTGACACTGGCCCACAGCACCCACGATGGACTGAAAACATCACTTGGATTGACAGTGACGTCTTGTCAGGAATGACTCCTTCAGGATGCATTTCCCATGGGCTTGGCCAAAGCCCCCAAAGGCTGTGCCTCACCTGTGAACACAGCTTAGCATTGCACGCTTGAGGCATGGACTGCAGTAATGGGATGGGCTTCAGCTTTACCCAGGACTCCTGGACCCCAAGCAGAGCCCACCTTCTGCCCTTGAGTCTGCAGAAGGCCGAGCCTCCTGGCATTGACCCCTCCTGGCCTCAGACCACCCACCTGCTTACTCAGCTGCCCTGGGGATCCCTGACCAGGCCCCCCGTCCTCTCCTCACCTGGGCCTCTCCACAAACACATCCTCAGGGAGCATATATGGAGCTTCTTTCTTCCTGGTCTCTATCACCTGGCGGTTGGGAGGAATCAGATGACAAAAGCTGGTTCAGCAGGGAGAGGGAGCTCACAGGCAATGAAAGAGCCCCCATGCCAGGATCGGCACTTCCTCCCTCCCATAGCCTCCTTGTCACAGTGTCCTAAGCTGAGCTTCTCCAGTGGAAACTTCCATCAACAAGGACCCTCAGAGCAGCTGGAGAGGCCCAAGCTGCCTGCTCAGCCCATGGCCATCAATGACACATGTGCACTAGGTCTCCTCCAAATGTAGGGAACTTAACTCTTAAGAGACTGCAGCTTCTGGCTCCAGTGCCTCATTCCTATGCTTTTTTTGTTTTTGAGACAGAGTCTTGCTCTGTTGTCCAGGCTGGAGTACAGTGGCACAATCTCGGCTCACTGCAGCCTTCACTTCCCAGGTTCAAGCAATTCTCCTGCCTCAGCCTCCTGAGTAACTGTGACTGTAGATGCATGCCATCACACCTGGCAAATCTGTGTATTTTTAGCAGAGACAGGGTTTCACCATGTTGGCCAGGCTGGTCTCAAACTCCTGACCCCAAGTTATCTGCCTGCCTTGGCCTCCCAAAGTGCTGGGATTAAGGCTGAGCCACTGCGTCCAGCCTCATTCCTGTGTTTTTTATTTAAACAGGTGCAAAGGAATGTAGTTCACACCATGTCCCAAACGTGAGTACTGCAGTACCCAAGTGCACTACAAAAACACCCTGATGGACAGTGACATCTTAAGCTTTACTCAGTACTCTTTGCAAATTTTTGACAAGAAAAGTGAAAGTTACTAAGGTGGTGAGAAGTGGAGGGAAGGTCAGCATACATGAGTGTGCGGGAGGTGAGGAGGTAAAGATCCCACAACGTCAGGCAGAGGATGTCTGGGCATTGCCTTTCTTGCATGCCCTTATTAGCCTAGAAGCTGGAAGAGTCCTGCTTCCCTTGGGGTGGTCTCTGTCACAGTGTCACGGCACCCTCCCCTGTGACTCCCAGCCAACCCATGCTAGTTGAGACCTGGAATTTCTTGTTTTGTTTTATTTTGTTTTGCTAGTGTATTTTATTTTATTTTTATTTTGAGGCGGAGTCTCACTCTGTTGCCCAGGCTGGAGTGCAGTGGTGCAATCTTGGCTCACTGCAACCTCCATCTCCCATGTTCAAGTGATTCTACTGCCTCAGCTTCCTGAGTAGCTGGAATTACAGGCATGCACCACCATGCCTGGCTAATTTTTATATTTTTAGTAGAGACAGGGTTTCACCATGTTGCCTAGGCTGGTCTCGAACTCCTGACCTCAAGTGATCTGCCTGCCTTGGCCTCCCAAAGTGCTGGGATTATAGGCATGAGCCACTGCGCCCAGCTTGCTAGTATATTTTAAAGTTAATCCTATATGTTGGTATCATTCAATCTCTAAACACTTCAGTGTGTTTTAAAAGATCTTTATGCAACAACTGAGAACACACCTGACTACAGAATGGGTGTCAGATAATACCAAGGAACTGGTGATGACTTGATGAGCTGTGTTAAGAGCATGGTAATCATGTAGGGAGGTGCTCATGCTGTTTCAGACATGCAGACTGATACACTGCATGAAAGGACAGGGTAGCTGGGATTTGTTTTAAAATATTTGTTTTAAAGTATTTATAATTTGTTCAGCAAAGGAAAAGAAAAGGAGATAGATGAAGCATATGAGGAGAAATTTTCATATCTGTTCATTTCATCTGCATGGCCATGAACGGATGTTCGCTCACCATTCTACTCAGGCCGCTTTTGTGGTATTTCATAGCTTTAGCCTGCATGATCTGAGGTATGTGTGCAGGTGTGTTCCCATGAGTAGGGGAAGACAGAGAGGCAATAAGTAGAGGGGGCAGACAGGTTAGAAACAGGTACAGGAGATGCCCCCCCATCTCTTGTGCCTAACCCCACCCTGCTCTGCCAAGTCATACAGGAAGGAAAGATGCCATGAGTAACTAACTTCTCACTATGAGTGGTTCTTACTTCAACCCTGTCTTCACTGTGTAAGAGTAGGTACAGGACTGACGCAGTTAAGGAAACCCCAAGTTGAGGGCCCCCTGAGTTCAAGTGATTCAAGTCACGAGCACACCAACCTCATGGATGTGCTGGCAGAAGGCAGGCACTGTTGTGAGCTGGCTGATGAGGTTCAGGTAGGCTGCACCCAGAGCGTACAGGGCACAGCGGTTGTAGACAGGCAAGTTCTCCTCATTGACCTGGGCTACGTCCTGCGGCAACACAGACACGACCTCCGGAGTTTTTCACCGACAAACTACACTGGGTGCCAACCCTCCGCCCGACCCCTTCCCAATCTTCTTTAGAAATGCTTGCTTTCCTAGACGAAGTCTTTCTCAGTATTTGACCCATAACTCCCTGGGGAAAAAAGTTGCCTTCATTAAAGGAAGGGAAGGGTCCCTAGAACAATCCATAAACTGGGAGGCTTTTAGGTACTCACAGACTATAGAGACAACGACCTCAACTCCCCACTCTGCAGTTCTAGCTGTGGGGACCTCTACTGCCCACACCCCCATCATCAATCCCACTGCTAGGTGCTGTCTCCTTCACTATAGCTGATTCTTAGAGGACTGGATTGGCGGGTTAAACAGGGTTCATATGTTAAGCTAAAATAGCTGTGAGAGTTACCAGGGGATTGGAACACAAAGGGACCCCAAATTCTAACTCTTAAGGGTAAATAGAGTTAAAAAATATTGCAGCATCTAGGTTGGCCCTGCAGGATTTTAGCACCATCAGACAGGTGGTCTAAGACTCTGTCACTGAATTGCCAGGGTTGCCCGATTCAGAACTGTGATGCCCGCCTGGCTTCAGCACCCTGGAGACCCAGATTTTGAGGTCCAAAGGACCCACCCTGACTCCCAGTAGCCTTAGGTGTACACTTGCAACCAGGAAGACCAGGGAAGCGTCAAGCCCTGTCTGGTGCCACATTGGCTGCCTACAAATCACTAAGGAGGCTTGGTAGACAGGCCCCTAGGCTTTGAGACTGTGACTTATCTTTCCAGGAAATGTATACTTTAAACAAGTGCTCAAAGCAATTCTGAAGCACAGCTCAGATTTTGAGAATCAGAGAATTTTTTTTTTTTTAGAGGGAGTCTTGCTCTGTTGCTGAGGCTGGCATGCAGTGGCATGCTCTTGGCTCACTGCAACCTTGGCCTCTAGGGTTCAAGTGATTCTCCTGCCTCGGTCTCCCAGTAGCTGGGACTATAGGCACACACCACTATGTCCGGCTAATTTTTGTATTTTTAGTAGAGACAGGGTTTCACCATGTTGGCCAGGCTGGTCTCAAACTCTTAACCTCAGGTGATCCACCCACCTTGGCCTCCCAAAGTGCTGGGATCACAGGCGTGAGCCACTGTGCCTGGCCAAGGAAACCAGAGAATCTTTAGACAAATGAGTTTGTCTCGCATCACTCAGGGCTTATGGGCATCCTCTTAGGAATCCTTGGAGTTTCACTCAGACTCTGCGAGAGACTCAACATACTAGTAGCTAAGTGATACTTCTGAATGACCTGGTTGCCTGGGTCTTCTTTAGCTTGAGGATAGGCCAAGGGCATAAATGAAGCATTCTTTGGGGTTCCCCAACCAGGACCATGGTTTGGGGTCTTCAGGGAGGAGTGGCCAACCACAAGTGCAATATTCCTGGGCTCCAAAACAATTGCTAAACAGTTGCCACTCAATATTCTTATCGGGGTTGGCCAAAACAGGTCCCTCCCCTGATCCCAAGCCCCACGCCCTGTGCACACCAGGCCCTACCTGAACAGCCAGCACCAGACGGATGAGGTCCACCACTACCTCCTCGTTGGCCAGCTCAATGCTGATGAGGGCCAGCAAGCCATAGAGCGCCTCGTAGTGTTTCTGCACATTTGTTTCCTCCTTGCAGCTCAGGTAGATGTGCCTATAGAGCTGCTGGGAGTGCTGGGGATGGGAGCGGGCAGGGGAAGGCCGGGGTGGGTAGCGTAGGGACAGGAGGGGCAAGGAGAACAGGGAGGAAGACCAATCCGAAGATGGGGGGGATGGCTGTGTGTACCCCCTCCTCCCTTGGGGAGGGGATGCCTTTATAGTAGACTCCAGCAGAAGTGGACACACACAGGAAGGCTCGTGTAGGGAAGGCTGGGCTCTAGTGAAACCAGCAACAGAAGCTGCTGCCCGAATCCAGGGGTAGGAGCAGAACACAGTGACTGACCCTGGACTGGCTCATCACTCTGGGCTTCACTCCTAGAGAGGCCAGCTGGTCAATCTGACCACGAATAGCCACAGAGGGAGGAGGCATAGCCATAGAGGGAAGAGGCAGGCTCCAGGAGCAGTCAGTGGTCACCAGTGACTTTTGCTCTGTCACCCAGGCTGGAGTACACTGGCACAATCTCGGTTCACTGCAATCTCCACCTCCTGGGTTCAATCGATTCTCCTGCCTCAGCCTCCCAAGTAGCTGGGATTACAGGTGCCCACCATCATGCCTGGCTAATTTTCGTATTTTTAGTAAAGAAGGGGTTTTACCATGTTGGCCAGGCTGGTCTTGAGCTCCTGACCTCAAGTGATTCACCCGCCTCAGCTTCCCAAAGTTCTGGATTACAGGCGTGAGCTACTGCACCTGGCCTTCACTGTGTCTTGAGGTCATGCTTGCTTACCTTCTTCATGAAGACAGTGTCCTGTCGAGAGCACTTGTCCACTTTCAGTTTTAGGACAGAGATGTCACTGAGGGTACTGGGATGCAAAGGGCCTCCTTAGCTCTTGTACGAGGCCAGCCTGAGCTCACAGGGGGTCACTGGGCTTTATCCCCAACACTGTTAGTTGGTACAAAGCCTCCAGTGCTCCCTGGCCCTGGTTCTTACCCTAATTACCTTTTCCTCTCAAGTTCTCAAGAATTTGTCCCTTTATCTCTCTCTCTTTTTTATTTTTGAGACAGAGTCTTATTTTATCACCTAGGCTGGACTGCAGTGGCTCAGTGATTGCAGCTGTCTGCAGTCTCGACCTCCAGGGCTCAAGCAATCCTCCCAACTCAGCCTCCCAAGGAGCTGGGACCACAGGTGTGAGCCACCACACTCGGCCAATTTTTAAATTTTCTTGTAGAGATGAGGTCTCACTATGTTGCCTGGGCTAGTCTTGAACTCTTGGGCTCAAGTGATCCTCCCACCTTCGTCTCTCAAAGTGCGAGATTATAGGCATGAGCCACCACACCTGACCCCTTTCTCTTAAATTTTCACTCTGATTATTCTCTTCCTCTTCTTATTCCCACCAGGTCCTTTCAGTCTTTACTGATAACCCTGTACCCCTTCCTCCTCACACCTGCAAACTCCCTTTAGTGTCTCCTGTCTATCTTCCAGATCTTCAGTCCACCCTCCTCCTCTCCCAGACACAACTGCCCTTTGGTCTCTCCTCCCCTTTCAGGACCCCAGAGTCAATGTTGGTGATCAACTTCCTGGAGAGTCAATCTGAACTGTCCTCCCATCTGGGTGTGAGGCTACTGGCCCAAAGGACAGGACCTACTGGAGAGTCCTCTCCCCATCTTGCATCACCTGGAGGAGACACCCCAAATTCACCTGATGGTAGAGAACTTGTGGCGGTTGCCATGACGATCAATGAAACTGATGAGAATCTCTAGAACAAAGAGTCGAATTTCTGCATCTTCCATGAGGGCGGTGGAGAGAAGGCGGTCCAGGAAGTTGCTGGGCAGGGCTGACATCATGTTGTTGCACTGGAAACCTGTGGATACCTGCAAGGGAGGCATGACAGGTGTGCCTAGGAATGCTGTCCCTCTCAGGTGCAAGAGGAGACGGAGGAGCAGCCCGTGGAAGTCAGGTCTGATATATACATCCTCTCTAGACATCGCCCAATCCAGCCTCCCCTATCCTGTAGCCCAGGCAATTTTTTGAACGTTCCAACATCCACCTAGATGACATTGAGCTCAGTAGACATGTGAACGGATGGGGACAGTGTGCAGGGACATTAGGGTGTTAAAAGCAAGCAAAGGATGAGCCCTGGAGGGAAGCGAGAGCCGGGCAATCTCTGAACCTAACGTTCCAGCCAGTTAGGGCACAACTGATGAACAGCCACCAGGAACACAATGCCTCGTTAAGAGTATGACCATCACAAAGAACGAGACATTGGAAGAACTCACAGCTGGGCTGATGGATCAGAACTCACACACATGGCAACCACCAAATAGTGCACACAGGTAGCATTTGGTAACATGTCTGTTAGCATGGTAATAATGGGGCTTTGTGACTAAAGTCAGTTTGGCATGAATAGACATGCCATATATGCTGTCTTCAAAGCATTCAAATGCAGCCAAGCACTTTTCCTGTTAAATCCATATTGCAAAGCAATGCCTTTGATGATTCAGAAGGTCCCTGAGGATGTACCACAAACTGTCACCTTAAGAAGATGCTGGGTACAGGCTGGGCACAGTGGCACACGCCTGTAATCCCAGTACTTTGGGAGGCTGAGGCGGGCAGATCACCTGAGGTCGGGAGTTCGAGACCAGCCTGACCAACATGCAGAAACCCCATCTCTACTAAAAATACAAAATTAGCCAGGCATGGTGGTGCATGTCTGTACTCTCAGCTACTCAGGAGGCTGAGGCAGAAAAATTGCTTGAACCTGGGAGGTGGTGGTTGCAGTGAGCTGAGATTGTGCCACTGCACTCCAGTCTGGGCAACAAGAGCGAAACTCCGTCAAAAAAAAAAAAAAAAAAGATGCTGGGTACAAATTAGTGAGGGTAAACTCAGCAAAAAAAAAAAAAAAAAAAAGGCAGGAATATGGAGACCAAGCTGATAATTATATGAGGGCAGTGCTGGAGCACAAAGGGTTTATAAAAATCTAGTGCCATGAAGAGTGTGGACTGGAGAGGAGGGGAGGGAAGGCATGAGGTGGCGGGTAGGGGAGTCTGTTTAGACTGGCATGGCCAGAACAGAGACAGAGACTGAGAGACAAGATGGGAGGTCTAGGGAGGGAGAGGGGACTGCGGACCTCTCAACTTCAGTCTGAGAAGTTTGAAATCTGGTTGTACCTCAATTATAAACTGAGGCTGGGCACAGTGGCTCACACCTGTAATCCCAGCACTTTGGGAGGCAGAGGTGGGCAGATCACTTGAGGTCAGGAGTTGAAGACCAGCCTGGCCAACATGGCAAAACTCCATCTCTACTAAAAATATGAAAAATTAGTCAGGCGTGGTGGTGGGCGCCTGTATTCCCAGCTACTCAGGAGGCTGAGGGAGGAGAATCGCTTGAACTTGGGAGGCGGATGTTGCAGTGAGCCGAGATCGTACCATTGCACTCCAGCCTGGGCAACAAAAGCAAAACTCTGTGTCAAAAAAAATACATATATATATAAACTGAGATCTACTCTGAAATAAGAGGCATCGTGTAGAGAACAGCATTTCTAGACAATTCTTCTTGTAGATGAGTTTATGATAGGTGAGGAGAGGTGGTTGTGGGATGTCGTGTTTAGGCCAGGGGTTGTGCTTCAGAATACCTGGGGAGCTTGTTACAAATACAGATTCCAGGACCTCACTCAGGCTAACAGCTCAAAACCTCTGGGGAATTAATATATTTATCACATGATTGACGCCAGAATAGTGTTTGAGAGCAATGGATCTAGACTCTAGTGATGGCTGCAAAGATGTAAAGAAGAGTTACATACAACACTGAGGATGGGAAGGATGGGGGCTGGGGGACTGAGGTGGGCACATGTGCCAAGAACACATACTGGCAAAACAGGGGAAACAGAGGGGAAAAGGGAAAGAGGGGGTACCTGGAGGGAACCAGGGCGAGAACCAGCAGATTCCATCTCAAGACAGAACATGTCTGAGTGACAAGGCTATCCGAAGCCAGTAAGGAACCTTTGTGAAAATTAGAAACAGGTGCCCCACCTGCTTTGGCTAACCCAGCTCTGTGAGTGCCCAGCCTAGCTAGTGAGTGGAGCACAGGCTAGAATTCAGCCCCCACTCAAACGACTGGGCGTATTTGTGCAGTATGCAACCTGCACGGTTGTATGTAGAGGCCTTCACTTGGTCCCTTGGAGCGGTCTCCTGCAGAGGAAGAGCAGGAATAGGGATAGATGGGGCTCACCTGCAGGAGGGATTTTAGCAGCATAATCTGGGTCAGTCGGTTCCTATTCTCCCTGTAGACCAGAGACACAAACACTGATCAGGACGGTAATGGGGCGGAGATCCCACACTTGACAGCTTAGTTCTACCCTTGCTTCATTTCTCCATGAGGCTTATCATCTTGGGTTACCCAGGACAGTGACTTCTGGACCCAGGAAGCAGATCAAGGGATGAAGGGCTCCCCCCATGATGGGAGGTGGTTATTGGTGGAGCAGCCTGAGAAATCGTTGTGGGATCCACGAGCCCCACTAAAGGCTGCTGAGGGATTTGGGAGTAAAAAGAGAGCAGAGGGCAGAGCCAAGAAAGTTAAGAGGGATAAAGGAGGGGGTCAGAAAATGCCGCTGGGAGAGGAGGACTCCGAGCTGGAGGAGATTGGTGGCTCACCCTGTCCTGCCCGTGTCCACCGCCTGGTGCAGGGACGGCAGCGGGACCTTGCTCATGATGAAGAGGATGACCTCGGAGCGCTGGTAGGTGGGCAGCGTGCTGGCAAAGGAGCCTGCAGAAGGTGGCGGAGAGGGCGTCCAGTGAGGCACAAGCTCCAGGGACCTTCCTGATTCAGCCTTTCAGTTGCACTAACCCATGCAGAGAGCGAGGGCTGCTGCTCTCTGGAGTCAATCCAGGCCCAGAGAAAGGAACCCAGGATGGCCCGGATGTGATTCGGCCTCTCAGGGAAGAGGGAGGCATCAGGTGGCTCTGCAGGTCTCTTCCAGGCTCCGTTTTTTCTCTTGTTCCTGAGGCTGTGGTTAAGGTCTTGGCTCCTTGGCTAGTGGGTGGGGATGGTGAATGCTGGGCCGTGGGACCAGGGCAGAGAGAGCCTAGTTCTCATTGGGCGCTTGTTTCACAGGCTGCCCTAGGGTAAATCCTCCTCCCACGAACAGCTAACAGCGGCTTCTGCATTCCTGCCCTGCCTACTTCTCCAGGCTGAGGGGAAGCTCACATGGCCAGGGCAGGCAGGCTGTGAAAGCGGCTTTATCATCTCCGCTCCCAGGAGCACACACACTTTCTCCCTGGCCTGCCCCCTTCCTCATCCTTTTCTCTTAGTCCCCACCTCTCCTTCCAGGAGGCCCAAACCTGGAAGCACCAGCAGGTCTGATGGAGACTGGGGCTAAGGAAGGTCTGAGACTTCAGACCTGGGAAACCATCCGACTGTTTTGTGCTGTCGCTCGGGCACTGCCCAGTCAGCGCACCAAGGACTGACTTCATTTTCTCTGATGTCCGCGAATAGCATGTGGGTGCTGGAGAATCCTTCAGCAGGCGGATGGCTGCCCTTCGCCCCAGTGCGGCCCCTCCCTCTCCAGCCCCCATCCCCGGGCCGACCCCGAGGCGTCGCCCCTTTCGAGGGTCCCTCTGGCCTCCCCTCGGCCCCGCCCCACCCCTGGCCCCGCCCCACGCCTCGGTCCCTCCCCGCCCCTGGCCCACCCCGCGCCGCACCGACGGTCTTGATGACGGCCTCCTGGAACCTGCGCTCTTCGTGCTCCTTGATGATCTTGGTGCCGAGGCTGACCGCCCCGTCGTAGCTCCCGGTCAGCGCGTAGTCGATGCTGAGCCGCAGCTGCCTCAGCAGCGTGTTGAACATCTCCAGCACCGTGGGCCCTGAGAGCGCCAGAGCGGGACACCCGAGATCCAGGGCTGGCACCCTCCTCCTCCCTGCACCGCGCGTAGGCAGGGCAGGCCCAGGGCCCCATCCAGCCTGGGCTTCCTCTGCGCCCCCAACTTCCCAGCGGACTTCTCCCGAGGAAAATGGACTCCGACCCCTCCCTGTTGCCCCTTGCCTTTCTCTGGAAGAGGCGGCAGCCTCAGAGGGGTCCCCAGCCCTCAGGCCCTCGCCATGCCCCTTACCCACAGAGCCAGTGGCGGCGATGACCGCGGCTTCGGACAGAACCTCCACGATGCCCGCGCGCACCGTCGCGGCGCTGCGGCTGTTGGCGTCCAGGTGGCCCAGGAGCTGCTGGATAACCAGGTGGGAGTGCTGCGGCTGCGGGAGGAAGATGAGCTGGGCCTGGACAGCAACCCCACGGGGCCCCTGGGCCGCGCAGCCCTCTTCTGGCACCCAAACGTGGGGGTTAACTAAAGGGATATCACAAGGCCCCAGACACTGCAGGTGGCACTGACACCTCGTGCCTTTCCTGGATCCTTCCCTCCTCCCTCCAACAAAGAGACAAATCCAGGCCAGAGTGGTGGCTCAAGCCTGTAATCCCAGCACTTTGGGAGGTGGAGGCTGGCAGATCACAAGGTCAGGAGTTCAAGACCATCCTGACCAACATAGTGAAACTCCATCTCTACTAAAAGTACAAAAATTAGCCAGGCGTGGTGACGCACGCCTGTAGTCCCAGCTACTCGGGAGGCTGAGGCAGGAGAATCACTTGAATTTGGGAGGTGGATGTTGCAGTGAGCCAAGATCATGCCACTGCACTCTAGCTTGGGCAACAGAGTGAGACTTCGTTTCCAAAAAAAAAAAAAAGAGTCAAATCCCAGTGGAGGCCTTGGCTGACAGTTTTGCAGGGCCCTTTTACTTCAAAATGGGTCAAAAGACTCTTTGAAAATAGTGTCTTCCTTTCATTTCCAAGGCCTCAGGTCTTACCAGCAAGGGCCGCAGAGGCCACATGGCTTAGTCTAGTGCTGCTCAAAGTGTGGCCCTTGGGCTGGTGCCCATTCGAGATGGGTCTGATACTGGTTTATACTGAGGTAAGGACAAGACAGAGAGTCAGTGCTTAGTAAACAACTTGTCAGTGCTGTAGCAGCCAAGGGTGTGATCTGTAGGCTTGCATTTTGCATGAGTTTTTCATTTAATTTTTCTAAGAATTATTTGTTTTAATTGCATTTTATAAAAGTATTGGTCTGTGATGTACAGGAAATAAAATCAGCCGGCCCTTCTCCACAGCTAGCTTCAGCAGCACCGGATTAGGCAGCTGGGGGCTTCAGAGGAGTCACAGGGGACTTCTGGCTTTCTACTTTAGCACTGGCCCAGTTCCCATCGGGGCCCCTGTCCCAGGATCTGGCTGGCCTGGGGCGCCACAGTACCTGAATTGAGTACATGATGATTTTAAAGCAACGGATGGCGAACACCTTGGGCTCCCAAAGAGAATGGTTATCCAGATGGCTGTGAGGGAGAGAACGTGGGGAAACAACTATGAAACTCCCGGTGATGTTACGGAGAAGAGATTAGCTTGGAGGGAGAGGGACAGCTCCTCAGAGCCCCTCGCACAGTTCACCACAGGTGAGGAAGTGAAGCCTGAAGGGCCTTGGGGCAGTCCCAGCCCAGCGCTGGAGAGAGGCCAAGGACAGCACTCTGCAGCTGTGGATGCGTGCAGTGAAGCTGGGCAACTTCGTTTAGCATTGGGTGCCTTTCTCCTGGCAGCCTTTGGCCACCCCGTGGCAGATTCTGCTGTCACAATGCAGGAAACACAGGCACAGGGAAGGGACCAACTTGGCTGTAGCACCACAACTGTAATATCCCCTTCCCCCCAGCCAGCCAGGGGATGCCAGGGACCTGAAACATGTCCAGGCTGAAGGCTGGGCCAAGGCGGTGGGGTGCGGGTACTCACATGAGAACAGGCTTGATGGCGTTTTTGATGTTGCCAAAGGCAGCCCGGCCCAGCAGCTCCCGAAGGCACCTCTCAGCCAGCTCTGCGGGGCTCTCTTTCTCCTTCTCAGGTGCTTGGAGGGGTGAGGGAGACCGGCTGAGGAGACAGAGGCATGTGGGTAGAGAGTGGCATGCAGGCTGGGCTCTGTGCAGTCCTGGCTCTCCATGCCTCATCCATGCAGGACAAGCAGGAATCTGACATGGGTCACACTAGGCAATAGGGGAGGCGTCACAGCTGTCAGAGATTAAACCAGGGTAAAGAAGCCCCCCACTGGGGGGAGTGGAGGAAGATTGGGGAAGAAGAGATAAAGTTCCTTTTCTGGAAATCCTTAAAGATTTCCAGATGTGCCCCTGTGGGAAGGATGCTCTGAGCCCCAGGGGCCAAGCGAGGCATAGAATGTGTGTCTTGATGCACCTAAGGCTTCAGAAGGAAAAGGAGATGGGAGATGAAGACAGGGAAGGGAGGCAAAAAACAAAAATGGAAGAAAGGAGAGGAAAGAGAGGGAGGGAAAAGGAAAGGCACAGTGGTTGGCTCAGGCAGGACTCAGTGATATACCCAAGTCACAGGGAGTGAGCCCATATCTGGACAGAAGAGGAGCCCGAGGACTCCCAGCTCGGAGACCACAGCAGCTTGTCAGTGAGATGCTATTCTAGAAATAGGCACCAGAGGGCACACGTATCCCCCGCTGCCCGCCCCCCCCCCAACCCCCCAGTCGCTGGTAGCCTGGGCTCAACCGACCTAACCAGCCTAGTGCACAGATAGCCCAGGTGGGACAGCAACGTGGACCTTTCTCCCCATTCCTTTTCACAGAGGGGAAAAATGAGGGGGCAGGGACAGGAATGAATCCCATGCTTAGGGGGCCAGGATTAAAACCCAGAATCTGCAAGCTCTTGCTGAGTGGCTGCAGGCTGGTCAAGCATGCACGTTTGCAGGGCCTGAAATAGCATCAGGAAACAACAGAGGAAGGAAGGTCCAGATGGAAAGTCCACAGTGATCAGAGCCACGAGAGGCATCTTAAAGCCTCCTTGTCCCTGCTTTCAGGGAGACAAAGGCAACCAGACTCTTGGTTCTGTGTGTTATTACTAACAGACTTACCCCCAGGGAGCCCAGCCCCACCAAGTCCTTCCTTCGGTAACACAGACGTTAGGGGAACTGCGGGCTGGCACAAAGCCAGACCCATGGCTGTAGGGAACCAGCTTTGGACTCACTGCAGAGCAAGCTACAATGCCATGGTCCCTGGCCTTGTAGCTGGATTTCACTGACCAACCCAAATCATGTGGTTCCCAAGCAGCCCTTGGAGGGCTAACCATATCCACTGATTCCCCCTCCTGCCACCTGCTTACCTCTCTGCCTCCTCTACGTGCTGCAGATTGAAAAGCAGCGATGGAACGATCTTGTCCATGTGCTGTGGGTCCCAGATATTGGCCTGCAGTTCATCATTCACCGTCTTCCTCACCACCCCTTGCAGGCCTTTGATGCCTGACATTCGAATTCTGTAAGGAAAAGGGTGAAATGAGACTCAGAAGTCCTCAAGCCCTGAGAAATCCAGCTTCGGTGGCTAAGAGAGCAGCACAGCTTGGGAGTTAGGGACACATTTGTCCATCAGAAGGCAGAATAGAGACCACCTGCTACTCTCATGGGACCTCCTGGCACTGGCAGACATGAGCCCAGGAAGCCATGTCTTCTGACTCATCCTGGAGACTCCAGGCTGCCCTTGCCCTGGCACCACCCAGGCTCCAGCCCTAGGGTGCTGGGTGCTCCAGCTCCCTGTGTTTAGTACTCAGCTGGGTTTGTTCCAGCTTGGGCCCAAGATGTGAGAGCTTAAAATGCTGCCAAGAACTGATGAGGCAGAATCCAAAGCTGTGAGCAACTTCTGGAGGCTGGGGGAGGTGGATCTGGAGGGAGAGGCACAGAGCGGCAGGCTCTCTGGGCACAGAAGGTTTCAGCTTGGGGCTAGGCTTAACCAGAGGGGAAACTGAGTAACAGCACAGAGGGAGCCCCTTTTGTCCACCCCAGTCCCCACTCTGCTGACCCAGCATCAGCACAGTCCTGCAGGAGGGAGCCCTTGTCACCGGCTATTTCAGCCTGAAGTTTCTTTCTTTTTCTTTTTTTTATAAAACCTTTTTTTCTGGTTATAAAATAATACATGCTAATCATAGAAAAGTATAGAGAAGAGCAGATTCACCACTACCGCCACCACTCAAAGATAATCATTATTGGCATTTTGATGTCATTCCTTTCTTCTGTGCATAATATATTACAGAATTAACAACCTAGTGCATATTTGATTTGTATTGGCTTTTTTCACATACATTCTATGCATTTTCCTATGTCATTAACTCTTCATAAACATGTTGAGTGGTTGCCTGATAGACTATCATAAGATCTTTTTAAACTAGTGACTATTGGTCATTTAAGTTGTTTCCAAAAGTTTAGCTTCTTACTTTTTTTTTTTAAGACAGAGTCTTGCTCTGTCACCCAGGCTGCAGGCTGGAGTGCAATGGCGCAATCTCGATTCACTGCAACCTCTGCCTCTTGGGTTCAAGAGATTCTCCCGCCTCAGCCTCCTGAGTAGCTGGGATTATAGGAGCCCGCCACCATGCCTAGCTAATTTTTGTATTTTTAGTAGAGACGGGGTTTCACCATGTTGGTCAGGCTGGTCTCAAACTCCTGACTTCGTGATCTGCCCAAGTCGGCCTCTGAAAGTGCTGGGATTACAGGCATGAGCCCGGCCAAACATTTTGCTTTTATAATAATGCTATGAGGGGCATCATTGTATAAAATACATTACTATGTTTCAAGTCACTGCCATGAGTGGAATCACTGAGTCAAAATGTAAGAAATAAAAGGTAGCCAGGCACAGTGGCTCACACCTGTAACCTCAGCACTTTGGGAGGCCAAGGCCAGTGCATTGCTTGAGCTCTGGAGTTCGAGACCAGCCTGGGCAATATGGCGAAACCTCGTTTCTACAAAAAATTAAAAACTCAGGCTGGGCGTGGTGGCTCACGCCTGTAATCCCAGCACTTTGGGAGGCTGAGGCAAGTGGATCACCTGAGGTCAGGAGTTTGAGACCAGCCTGGCCAACATGGTGAAACCCCATCTCTACTAGAAGTACAAAACTTAGCCGGGCCTGGTGGCCGGCGCCTGTAGTCCCAGCTACTCAGCAGGCTAAGGTGGAAGAATCACTTGAACCCAGGAGATGAAGGTTGCAGTGAGCCGAGATCGTGCCACTGCACTACTGCCTGGGCAACAGAGTGAGACCCTGTCTCAAAAAAAAAAAAAAATTAGTCAGGTGTGGTGGTGCACACCTGTAGTCCCAGCTACTCAGGAGGCTGGGGCGGAAGGATTGAGTAAGCCTGGGAGGCGAAGGTTGCAGTGAGCTGAGATCCTGCCATTGCACTCCAGCCTGGATGAAAGAGTGAGACTCTGTTTCAAAAAAAGAAATGAAAGGCTCCCAAATTGCCAAAATAACTGCCCCAACCCCCTGCCCACGTGCAAGCCGCAGGAGAATGTCACTCTGACAGTGCCTGCGGCAATATTGAGGATCTCATTTTACACATCTGTTCTAATTTTATGACTCCAAAATATCCTCACATTTTGTAGCTATTTCAATTCACATCCTTTTGTGATTATTGGAGATGAGCAGTTTTTCTCAAGGTTGAGTTGCCAGTTGCATTCTTAATTTCAGTTTTAATTGGGGTTGTCAGGGTGCTACCCTAGGCCTTACCAAGGGACCGTGACTGGGGATGGCAGGAGCCTATGAGCACCAGCATACCCTGGCCCAGGAACCTCTAGGGCCACTGGCGACGAGCAAGGATTCCCTGGAAGCACCTGGCCACGCTGACCTGACCCTGACCTCATTCAAGACCCTGAGCTGGCAGCTGTCCGAACTTGGGAATGAACGATCAGGAATATTGTCCCACTGACTTTTCTTGGTTCCAGGTTAAAAGGCACACCCCGCCAGGCACGGCGGCTCATGCCTGTAATCCCAGCATGTTGGGAGGCTGAGGCAGGTGGATTACGGGGTCAGGAGTTCGAGACCAGCCTGACCAACATGGTGAAACCCCATCTCTACTAAAAATACAAAAATTAGCCAGGCTTGGTGGTGTGCGCCTGTAATCCCAGCTACTCAGTAGGCTGAGGCTGGAGTATCGCTTGAACCTGGGAGGCGGAGGTTGCAGTGAGCCGAGATCACACCACTGCACTCCAGCCTGGGCAACAGAGCAAGACTCTGCCTCAAAAAAAAAAGGCACTCCCCAAGGCACAAGTGAAACACATCCTCAGTGTGTTAGACTTGTTTGTCCCACTCAGGAGGGCTTGGCTGGCAGGAAACCAGGCCTGGTTGGCAGAAAAAGTTCTACCCAGGGCTCCCTTATGTGTGCATGTGAATTAATTTTTCTTCTTTTCCTAACTACCTTGCACTCCTTCAGTCTCCCCAGAATCCCTTCCATAAACGCACATGATTCATTCTGTGGCACCCAGAGCTGACCATGCCTTTCAAAAGTTCAGAAAGATCAGGCTTAGGGAAGGAGGAAACTTCTTACTGTTCCCATTTATTTATTTATTTATTGAGGCAGAGTCTCACTCTGTCACCCAGGCTGGAGTGTGGTGGCACAATCTTGGCTCACTGCAACTTCTACCTCCTGGGCTCAAGTGATTCTTGTGCCTCAGCCACCTGAGTAGCTGGGACTACATTTGCACACCACCACGCCTGGCAAATTTTTTGTATTTTTAATGAAGACAGGGTTTCACCATGTTGGCCAGCCTGGTCTCGAACTCCTGACCTCAAGTGATCTGCCTGCCTCAATCTCCCAAAGTGCTGGGATTACAGGCATGAGCCACTGTGCCTGGTCCTTACTGCTCCTCTTAATGGGCACAGTGGAGATCTACCCATGACCAAAGGCCCCATGAAGTCTCCGAATCCAAGGGGAGATCAAATAATACTGATGCACTGGCCCTGAGGAATCACACCACCCCCACACACACTCACACCACACACTCACATACACCACACACACTCACATACACCACACTCACACACCACATACACACATATACATACACACAGCCCCACACACCACACACACACTCACACACTCATACACAACACACACACCCCACACACATACACGCGACACACACATACCACACACTCACATACTCATATATACCACACATACTACACACACTCATACACATCCCCCACATTCACCCCACACATACCCCCCACACTCACCACATATACACCATACAACACACAACATACACATCACACAACACACATACACATACGCACACCACACACACACACAACACACAACACACACACACCAAACACACACATCAGACACCACACACACCATGCACACACCACACAACACACAGACATAACACATACCACACACACACACCACACACCCCCCCACACACAGCACACACACCCCACACACACAGCACACACACACAGCACACACACACAGCACACACCCAACACATACCACACCACACACACACACACACACACACACACACACTTGCATGCACAGACCCACTGCTGGACCCAAGGTGTTCTTGGAAAGGGCAGCAAATGGCATTCAGAGGCAGCCTCTGGATTCCTACAGCAAAATAATGCTGTGTGCATGGACAGCCCAGCACAGCTGCCACCAGGTCAGCTGAGTCTGAAAAGGCTGAGAATGAACAACAGGAGAGATCTCAGGGAAAAAAGGGTACAGGGAGGGGACGGAAGAGACAGGCAAGAAGGGGATG
The DNA here is from genome assembly GCA_963573385.1 of Cacajao melanocephalus. NCBI lineage: Eukaryota > Metazoa > Chordata > Mammalia > Primates > Pitheciidae > Cacajao > Cacajao melanocephalus. Next base: position 18,628 of record CAUYLG010054374.1, read on the forward strand.
AAGGAAGAAAACTGACACCAGACGATCCCTCCCTCTCCCTCTCTCACATGCAGGCCTTCCTGTCTTATGGGATATGCCTTTATATGCACACACTTCAATTTATAAAAACACTTAGCTGACAGAAGTATACTTGGACATAGAAGCAAAACCCCTCAAGTAAAATCACAAAGAAATTGACCAGGTGCAGTGGCCCATGTCTGTAAGCTCAGTACTTTGGGAAGCTGAGGCAGGAGGATCACTTGAGCCCAGGAGTTTGAGGCCTGCCTGGGCAACATAATAAGACCCTACCTCTACAAAAAATAAAATTAGCTGGGCATGACTGCACATGGTTGTATTCCCAGCTACTTAGGAGGCAGAGGTGGCAGGATGGGTGACAAGCGCCAGCCTGTGGGTATAATGGCACTGCTGGTAGCTGCGAGCCAACCTTCCTCCTGATGTTCAGGAAACTCCCGATGCTGCTGGAACACAGTGCTGACCACATCACAAACTATGGATGGTGTGTGTGCACGTGTGTGTGCACACGTGTGTGTGTATGTGCATGCACACGTGCACAGTGGCATGAAGAGTGTCCCATCCACTCCCCCAGCACCCTAGGATAGCTTGGCAGGGCCTGCATGGGCAGCACGTGTTACAGACATATGTGGTCATGGTCTGTACCTCCCCCAACACCTGCTTCTGGACACGCCCCCACAGCTCCAGCCCCTCTGCCTCTTCATAGCCATTTTCCAATGGTGGTGACTTGGGAAGCCAATCCTGGAGAAGGTGAGGGGCTCCTTCCTCCCCCACTCTGGTCATGCAGCTGCAGGGGGTCCACACCTGGCTTATGAGAGTCGCGGGAACTGTGGGAACCCAGACAATGCCACGCAGTCGCACTGGGCCCTGCCCAGGAGTCGGTCCACTGCCTTAGAATCATATATTCATTTTAATTTCTTTTTCTTTTTCTTTTTTTTTTTTAGAGATGGAGACTCTTTCTGTTGCCCAGGCTGGAGTGCAGTGGTGCAATCATGGCTCACTGCAGCCTCAACCTCCCAGGTTCAAATGACCCTCCCACCTCTGCCTCCTAAGTAGCTGGGAATACAACCATGTGCAGTCATGCCCAGCTAATTTTATTTTTTGTAGAGGCAGGGTCTCATTATGTTGCCCAGGCTGGCTTCAAACTCCTGAGCTCAAGTGATCCTCCTGCCCCAGCTTCCCAAAGTACTGAGCTTACAGACATGAGCCATTGCACCTGGTCAATTTCTTTGTCATTTTACTTGAGGGGTTTTGCTTCTATGTCCAAGTATACTTCTGTCAGCTGTGTTTTTATAAATTGAAGTGTGTGCATATAACAGCATATCCCATAAGGCAAGTTGCTTGTCTTAAAGTGTTCATTCATTCTGTTATTCACTCAACAAGAATTTATCAAGTGCTACTGCTCTCCAGGCAGTGTTAGTGCTTGGGATGCATCTGTGCATCTGTGAGTAAAACGATGGACCCTGCCCTCATAAAGCTTACATTCCAGTGGGAAGAGACAGGTGGTGAACAAGAAACACAGAAAGTAGAGAGATCCAAGATGGCCGATTAACAACAGCTCAGTATTGTAGCTCCCAGTGAAAGCGCAGAGAGCGAGTGGACGCCGGACTTTCAGACGAATTTTTGTTGTCCACAGACTGGGAGATTCCTGGCGGAGGAGCCACACGGGTCGCCAGTGCGACTTTTTTGGCCAGCGCAGCTATTTTGCTGGCGCCCCGGCACGGCGCTTCTCGGCACGGAGTATACGGGACGGGGTGCCCTTTGAGTCCGGCTCGGCTGGTCCCATCCCGACAAGGAGAACAGCAATTGGAAGCGCTGAGGACTGAGAGTTTCACAGTAAGCACAGCTGAACCGGGAAGGTCCAGCTCTGCGGGGAAGGGGTGTCCGCCAAAGGAAAACTAAGAAGCAGAAAAAACTTCATCACCGGGCGGAGAGATCCAAGATGGCCGATTAACAACAGCTCAGGATTGTAGCTCCCAGGAAAGCACAGAGAGCGAGTGGACACCGCAATTTCAGACGAATTTCTGTGGCCCACAAACTGGGAGATTCCTGGCGGAGGAGCCACACGTGTCGCCAGCGCAACTCTTTTGGCCGCGCAGCTGTTTTGCCGGCGCCCCTGCGCGGCACAGCGCTTCTCAGTGCGGAGTATACGCAACTGGGTGTCCTTTGAGTAGGGCTCGGCTGGTCCCCTCCCCACAAGGAGAACAGCAATTGGAAGCGCTGAGGACTGAGAGTTTCACAGTAAGCACAGCTGAACCCGGGAAGGCCAAGCTCTGTGGGGAAGAGGCGTCCGCCAAAGGAAAACTAAGAAACAGAAAAAACTTCATCACCAAC